>JACGWL010000032.1:0-25408 GCA_034509725.1 Sesamum angolense
CTAAGAACATTGACTAAAATTTTGAAAATCGTTGTCGTTTTACTTAAAAATCAAATTAACATCGAAAAATGCCATTTTTTTAGAGAAATTCGGCTCCCGACAGGTGCGCGCTCACGCGCGTAGGCGGGTTTGCGCGGAAAAACCAGCATTGCGGCGCCCCCCCATTTGTCAAACATTGCGGCTCTGAGGAACCCGAGGGCGGCGCCGAACTATTGAGGACGGCTTGTACAGCCGTTGACCCTCGAAGGACGCAACGGGCTGCACGTGATGTCGGCGCGGGGAAAGGCGTCGGCTGCCTCGTCTTTACCGGTCGGAATCCGCCATGGCCGGCCATTGCAATCTCACCCAAGCTTCTTCATCTATTTTTATCTTCAAATTCTTCAACACCTCCATGGATTCGGAGTCCCCATCGTCAATAACCGCGAAGCTAGTTCGAAGAATTTTTGATGTTAAACTCGGCTTTGAGCTTCTCCATTATCGAATCACCTACAGCCTTCGGAGGCATCGTCGGTGCGGCCGAAATAACACCATGGCCGCCGTCTTCGAGCTCGCCATCGACACTTTCATCCACCATTTTCGAAACTCCTCCAGCCGTCGGTACAGTCGCCGGAGCAGCCGTGACAGCGCATGGCCTCCGTCAACAATTTCATCATCTTCACCTTCATCCACCATGGCCGCCGATGCATTGGAATTGATAGAGCCAGTATGTGTTTCTGGTGTTTTGTGTGAGAGAGAACAGAGAGAATTTTCTTGCATCCTTTTAGTGATGATGCTTTCCCTAGTGGAGAAGCTCAAACATCTCCAGGCTGATTTCAAGGAGAGGAGACCCGAAGACAGTTTTTATTTCAGCTGTTTTGCACGATTTTATAAAAGAAAGTTTGTTTACCTATTTGACTAACTTGTAGTTATTATTTCACTTAGCAAATTTACCACAGAGTATTATGTGTTAAGACCTACCTCTGGGTCAAGTTTCGTCAGATTCGTTGAAAGTTTTTTTTTTTTTTTCGGTGAAGGTAAGTTGCATTAATGTAAAAAGGGAACTCAGTACAAACAGGTCATTTGGGAAACCCCTCGACAGGCCAAGGATTTTCCATAATCTATAAAGACCTATTGAGGAAATAGAATGTCTTAAAGGGATACTGATGATCCTCTGTCTAATTTCCTCCACAACAAGCCTGCCCACAATCGAGGTGGTCTACTACTGTTGGAATCGCCTTGCATTGCGTTCCTGCCATATGTGGTAGACAATTGAAGCCAATAAAGATCGAAATGCTGCATTAACCACATGCTTTCCACGCCATCTGGATGACGCCATTGAACACCTTGTTGCCAATCCGGTGGGCCATGGAATTGGGATCTGCTGTCGGATAATGGCTAAGCAACGGCGGGAAAAGAGCATGAAAAGAAAAGGTGATCATGTGTCTCAGGTACTCCATCCTGGCATAGAATGCAAGACCCTCCAATATGGTGAAGCCATGGTTTATCCAATGTAGACAATCTCTCCATGATAGCGAGCCAAAGGATAAACAGTTCTTTGGGATTTTGAAGGAACCCGTCAAAAGAGAGGACCAGACAACCTTGGGTCCTGGTGGGTGGAAGAGATAAAGCTGTCGAGGTGTTAAAGGAGCCATCCTTAGACTTCCAACTGATTCTGTCCGGGCCCTCCAAAATGGGGGGGGGAGCATGTAAGTGATTTCCAAGCATGCAATGTCAGTAATCAAGGGCCAATTCCACTGCCCATCCTTAATAACCACTGAAAGCTTGTCGAGAAGTCCAGTACTGGTCAACTGAGGTCCCTGGGGAATCGAGAAATGAGAGGTCCAAGCGGGTGCCACGGATCGTGCCAAAGTGAGATGGAGTCCCATTCCCAACACGATATTGGATTGAGACATCAATAATGTCTAAGTGAGAGCATTTTCCTCCAACCCCAAGCTCCTTTGTTTTCCTTAACTGTCCAAATCGAACAGTCCCTAAGTCGAACCTGGATGATCCAGTCAACCCACAAAGAGGTCGGTCCTGTTTAATGACTGCCCATAAGTGTTTACTCATTAATGCTCGGTTTACGGCAAGAATGTCTTTGATACCGAGGCCACCTTCCTCAATTGGTCTGCATACCGCCTCCCAAGCCACTTTTGGGTAACCAGAGTTACCTTTCCAAAGTAAAGTACGTAATCGCTTCATCATCTCTTTGATAATCCCCTTCGGCAAAATAAATGCCATAGCCCAGTACACCTCGAAGGAGATCAAAACATATTTGATTCGTTGAAAGTTTTTATTTCAGCGATTTTGCACGGTTTTATTAAAGAAAGTTTGCTTACCTATTTTACTAACTTGTAGTTATTATTTCACTTAGCAAATTTAACAGAGTATTTTTTTTCGGTAACGGTAAATTTCATTAATAAAGTAAGGTACAAAAGTACAACAATCGAAGTATCAAGCGTCAAGCGTCAAGCGGTATCCCTGACAGGCCCGGGGATTCGCCACAGTCGATATAAACCTCAAGTACTAATAGAATCAGGTAGATCTATGCTAAGTATCTTCTGCCTAATCTCAGCTACCGCAATCCTAGCAATAGTGGAGCTCGGCCGTTCACTGTGCTGAAAAACTCTGTGATTACGTTCCGCCAAATATGATAAACAATAGCTGATAATAAAGCTCTGTAAGCCGCCTGAACAACGTGTCTGCCCTTCCATCGCTTCGTAGCCCATGTAATATCCACTCTCCATGCACGGTTCGGCCAAGAGAAGCGAACTGTCGCCTTCAAGTCTCGTATACACCGCCGAGAGTAGCTGCATCGAAAGAAAAGGTGCTCATGTGTCTCCGCCTCCCGGCCGCATAACACACAAACCCTCCTAATTGAGATAGCCATGGTTTATCCATTGTCGAAAGTTTCTCAAGGATAGCCAACCATAAGACAAACGAGTACTGGGTATCTTACAAGGGCCTAAAAGTAGGGGATACCATCCTACTGTAGGACCCAGAATCCGGAAAATATCATAGACCACCTTTGTTGTGAATTCACCTCCTCGCCATAGAATAGCGTCGTTGCCGTTTTGAATAGTCGGTAGCAAATGTAAGATTTCAATGCACTCCATATCCGTGATAGACGGCCAACTCCAATCTCCGTCCACAAGCACCGCAGAAAGTTTAGTTGCTATCGGAATGTTCGTCCGGCTAGGACCTCTCGGAAATCGCCGGATCAGAGAGCCGAGGCTATGCCATGGGTCATGCCAAAGAGAAAAGGATTCCCCATTACCAATCTTGAATTCAATGTAGGGAAGAAGTGCTGTTCGTAACCAAAGAAGTTTCCTCCAACCCCAAGAGCCACCTTGCATGGTTTTATAAAAGAAAGTTTGTTTACCTATTTGACTAACTTGTAGTTATTATTTTTTTTTTTCGGTGAAGATAAGTTGCATTAATGTAAAAGGGGGAAACTCAGTACAAACAGGTCATTTGGGAAACCCCTCGACAGGCCAAGGGATTTTCCATAATATATACAGACCTATTGAGGAAACCGAATGTCTTAAAGGGATACTGATTATCCTCTGTCTAATTTCCTCCACAACAAGCCTACCCACAATAGAGGGTGGTCTACTACGCTGTTGGAAGCGCCTTGCATTGCGTTCCTGCCATATGTGGTAGACTATTGAAGCCAATAAAGATCGATATGCTGCATTAACCACATGCTTTCCACGCCATCTGGATGACGCCATTGAACACCAGTTGCCAATCCGATGGGGCCATGGAAGTGGGATCTGCTGTCGGATAATGGTAAAGCAACGGCGGGAAAAGAGCATGAAAAAAAAGGTGATCATGTGTCTCAGGTACTCCATCCTGGCACATAATGCAAGACCCTCCAATATGGTGAAGCCATGGTTTATCCAATGTAGACAATCTCCCCATGATAGTTAGCCAAAGGATAATGCAGTTCTTTGGGATTTTGAAAGAACCCATCAAAAGAGAGGACCAGGCAACCTTGGGTCCTGGTGGGTGGATGAGATCATAAGCTGTCGAGGTGTTAAATGAGCCATCCTCATACTTCCAACTGATTCTGTCTGGGCCCTCCAAAATGGGGGGGGAGCATGTAAGTGATTTCCAAGCATGCAATGTCAGTAATCAAGGGCCAATTCCACTGCCCATCCTTAATAACCACTAAAAGCTTGTCGAGAAGTCCAGTCCTGGTCAATTGAGGTCCCCGGGGAAATCGAGAAATGAGAGGTCCAAGCGGGTGCCACGGATCGTGCCAAAGTGAGACGGATTCCCCATTCCCAACGCGATAGTGGATATGAGACATCAAATAATGTCGAAGTGATAGCATTTTCCTCCAACCCCAAGCTCCTTTGTTTTCTTTAACTGTCCAAATCGAACAGTCCCGAAGTCGAACCTGGATGATCCATTCAACCCACAAAGAGGTCCGGTCTTGTTTAATGACTGCCCATAAGTGTTTACTCATTAGTGCACGGTTTAGGGCAAGTATGTCTTTGATACCAAGGCCACCTTCCTCAATCGATCTGCATACCGCCTCCCAAGCTACTTTGGGTAACCACTAGCTGAGTTACCTTTCCAAAGGAAAGCACGTAATCTCTTTATCATCTCTTTGATAATCCCCTTCGGCAAAATAAATGCCATAGCCCAGTACACCTCGAAGGAGATCAAACAGATTTGATAAGTTGGACCCTTCCAGCAAAGGAAAGCTGGACTCCTTCCCATCCTTTGATGCGGCTGTCAATCTTCTGAAGCAGTGGTTGACAATCTGCGATAGAAAGCCTTGCTGAAATAAGTGGGAGACCAAGGTATCTGACCGGAAGTTGGCCCTCCTGGAACCCAATATCGCAAGCAGTGAATCACGGAGCCTCGAAGCCGCCTTGGAAATAATCAATTGGCTCTTTTGGGTGTTGGTGTTCAAACCCGAGAGTGTGGCGAATCGGTCAAGTCCCTGTCTAAAAAGATTAACCGAACGCACATCAGCCTTACACAACAAAGAAAGATCGTCGGCGAAAGATAATTGGAACAGGTTCAATTCCTGGCATCTCCAGTGGTACTGAAATTCCCCGTCTTGCTCAATTAGTTGCTGCAGGATCATGTGAAGGACTTCCATGACCAGAACAAAAAGGTATGGGGACATAGGGTCTCCTTGTCTGAGACCTCGTGCCCCGCGAAGAATCCATGCACCCACCATTCACAACAACCGAATAATGTGCTGAAGTGACACACTCCTCAATCCATCTAATAAATATAGCAGGGAAGCCAAACATTCTCAGAGTGGCAGTCAGAAAGTCCCATTCCACAGTGTCATATGCTTTCCTAAGATCCACCTTTAAGGCACATCTAGGAGGGAGACGACATTGATTATACCAGAAAGAGTTCTTAAGCCAAAAGGACGTTATCACTAATCAGTCAACTCGGGACAAATGCATTTTGAGATGGGCTAATGAGTAACTCAGAATTTCTCTAATCCGGCTCACAAAAATCTTGGTAATAACTTTGTAAATAACATTGCAGCAAAATATGGGCCTAAATTCTGCAACTGAATTAGGGCTTCGTACCTTAGGAATCAATGTGAGCAATGTAGCATTTAATTGTTTCAAGAGACGGCCGACTTGAAGAAATCAATGATGGCGTCGTCACCTCTCCTCCCAACCGGCCATGCAGCTTTAAAGAAACCCGAGGAGAATCCATCTGGTCCAGGGGCTTTGTCTTCCTCAATATCAAAGAAAGCTGTTTTAACTTCATCAATGGTAACAGGACGAATAATAGCCCGAGCCTCATCATCTGTAAGAATATGCCGGGCCAGGGGCGTAAATACAAGATCAATGGCCCTATCAGTCCGATCACCCCCCAACAAACCCTGGAAAAAATCCACAAAGATACTGCTAATAACGGTGGGTCTGTTTGTTTGTTGCCAATGTCATCCGAAATATGGAAAATCCGCTTATTAGCCCTCCTAGTGGCCACCCGACGGAAGAAAATCTTGGAGCATTGTCTCCACCTTTCAACCATTGAAGCTGCGCTCTCTGTCGCAGCATACTTTGTTCAAGCTTAGAAGCTTTGAGGTAAACAAGCCTGCAGCAGTGCTCCAAAAGCAAAAGTAGAGAATTGTGCCTATCAAACTGGAGAATGTTCTGAGCGGTCTCCAAGAAACCAGCCGCCAACTTGACATTCATCGCCAGATCCCCTTTCCTACGTCTTTGTTGCCGAAAAATCGGCTTAAGAGCTTTCAATTTTCGAGTCACTGAATACATTGGAGTACCAACAACAGGGTGCCGCCAAATAGATTGAATAGATGCAAGGAACCAGGGGATAATGCAAGATAGTTATCAAAGCGGAACAAACTGACCTTCATATTACGACAATCCCTTTCAAGACCATCGGTGAGTGATCCGATGTACGAGGTGTAAGGCATGTATAGTACAGATTCGGCCATCTATCCATCCAAACATCATTAACAAGCAATCGATCCAATCTCTTCCAAAGGCTCCTGCCGTGCAAACTGCAGTTATGCCAAGTGAAACGTTCACCTTGCATGGGAGGAAAGAAGTCTAGTCTGAAGGATACAATCATTAAACTCATTCATGGCCACCCGAATGTCCCCTGATGTTCCACTAACCTCACTCATATCCAACACCGCATTAAAATCTCCTCCCACCAGCCACGGCTCGTTTCCAATTGTCCCCGCCAAATCAATAAGCTCCTGCCATAAATCTCTCCTTGTACTCACATCATTCGCACCATAGACCACCGTAATGAAAATACTCTCATGCAATTCTTGTACAAGAACACGACAATGAAAATTGAGTTCCAACATAAGAATATCCACATCAATAAGCTCATCAATTCCATGCAATCCAAATACGATTACCCGGTCGCATAATCAACAAACCATCGCATCTAGATAAAATTCCTGATTGTATACGTGTGACATTAGATTGCAAAACCCTAGTTTCCAACAAAGCGATAAAGTGTAACCTGAACTCGCAAACAAGATCTCGTACTGCAACTTGGTGTCCTTCCTGTTCAGGCCCGAACATTCCAGATTGATGTATTCAACATGGGGTAATATCTGAGGGGCTGCATTTGTTAGGACCCCTTGACGAGCCGACTGTGTCACCGTCAGTTTCACGCAGTAATCAAAAGCATTAAATAGACCGATATCCTTACCCTTATCCCTGCCATTCCCCGGCCTCTCCTTGTCAACCTCAGTTTCGGGATGGATATTTTCCGGGACCGGAGCGGCCTGGTCATGTTCCTTCATCTTCAATATTTGTGCGGCCGGTGTAATGGGCATGGATTTCCTAACATAGATCGAGACCACGGGCTTCGTTGGTTTTGAAAGAGGGCATTCCTTCATACTATGACAAGGCTTGAACATCCTGTGCATTTAGGTGGTAGCCATTCGTACTCAACATCCACCTTGCATGCCGATTCACCTCCAATTTCGTTAGGCATCATAATAACGACATGTTTTGGGATCTTCGAACTGACGTTAAGCATAACGCAAACACGAGCGAAATCCAATCTCGTACATGCACGTGTAATCGCATCGGGGTAAAGCGGTCGTCCAATTCCACTCGCCACCGTGCTCAAACCCTCTGTCGTCCAGAGTTCCACCGGCAAGTATCGAAGTTTGATCTAGACCGGGACTTCTGTGTGTTTCAGTTTTCTTAATACCATGCCCGATTCCCATTTTTGTAACACAATTGGTTGCCCAAGATACAGCCAAGGACCGCCCTCGATCACATCCTCCATGGCCGCAATAGTTTCGAATTGGAAAAAGAAGAATCCGTTCGATGTTGCTTTTACATCACGCACACCCGGCCATATAGAATGCACAAATTCATTGAGGTGATGGAAGTAAGGCTTTTTACCAAGAAAATATCCAACAACGGTTGTTTTCCAGTGTGGGATCCCGTACGGAACATGTCGATAGAAGGACGAACAATAACCTCCCCATTTTGTACCGAAGGTGGATATAGTTGAGGGTTTTTCGCGTTGAATTATGAAATGCCTGAGCAATTTTATCCTCATCAATCTTGGAACCATATGTGGATTCAAAGGTATATTTCCAAAAAATAATTCCGACAGTGATTTCGCTGGAGCTGCGGTAGCTGCCGGAGCGGCGGTGGTCGTCGGAGCTGCGGCAGCCGGAGCGGCGGTGGACGTCGGAGCAGCGGATGCCGGCGGTTGAGGCATGAAATGTGGCTCGGACAGTGGAGCTGGGGCTGCATGTGGCTGGGAAGCTTCACCTTTCCCATTCCGGCGAAGGAGCTCGATTCCCGACTGGCTGGACAATCGGAGAAGACGAACCCGCCGGCGACTGGTGTTGAGATGGTGTGTTCAGTCCGAGCATGGAGTCTATGGAGGCGTCAACACTGACGAAATGGCTGAAATCGGAATGGGCGAAGACCATATCGACGGCTCATGGTGTGGCCGAGATAGGAACTCGTCGGCTTCAATGGAGATGGCCGTCAATGGCTTCTGCCCGTTGAGCAATGCCGCGACTCGAGGCTGCATTATGACTTCCGAGTGCGCGGCAGTCGAGGCGCCGCAAGGAGCAGTCGCAGCCGTCAACGGTCGCTGCGAAGTCCAAAGTTGCGGCCCCACGTTGCACGAGGTCAGCGCCGCATTGATGATGTCGGCGTGCTCAGCCACCGAACCTCGGGGGAAGCGACGAGCAGGCCTAAGTTTCGGCGCTGGGGTCAGCTGCCGCAACCTAACCGGCCGGAATCCACCATGGCCGGCCGACTGAAACTTTCTCCCAAGCTTCTCCAACCATTTTTTCTTCAAATTTTCTAGCACCTCCATGGAATCGGAGTCCCCATCTTCAATGACCCGCGAAGCTAGTTCAAAAAATTCCTTGAGATTAAACTTGGCTTTGAGCTTCTCCATTATCACCTTCTCTTCAGGCTCCGGGACCGTCGCCGGAGCGGCCGAGACAGTTCCATTCCGCCAACATGAAGTTCACCTTCTTCTCCTTCTTCCACAACCGGGAACGACGCTGGATCGGCGAGATAGCACCATGGACTTCAAGCTTCTCGCATGAGATAAGTTTCCATGGCCGAGCCGGTCTTCATTGTTTTTTTTGGAACAGTTGCCGAGATTCATTCTCCCTTTATCTGGTCAGATTTTTTGTTTTATCGGTTTTGCAAGTTAGTTTGAGATGGACTATTGGGTGTTTTATTTTAGGAAAGTTTGCAGAGTATTTGAGAGAGACAGTTCAATTCTTACTTATTCCTTAGCAGACCACCTCTGGTCAAGTTTCGTCAGATTCGAGACAGTTTTTATTTCAGCGATTTTGCACGGTTTTATTAAAGAAGTTTGCTTATCTATTTGACTAACTTGTAGTTATTATTTCACTTAGCAAATTTACCACAGAGTATTATGTGTTAAGACCTACCTCTGGATCAAGTATCGTCAGATTCGTTGAAAGTTTTTATTTCAGCTGTTTTGCACGGTTTATTAATGATAGTTTACTTACCTATTTGACTAACTTGTAGTTATGCTTAGCAAATTTACCACGCACTATTATGGTTTAGACCTACTTCGGGTTCAAGATTCGTCAGATTCGGAGACAGTTTTTTATTTCAGCTGTTTTGCACGGTTTTAGTAAAAAAAAGTTTGCTTATTATTGACTAACTTGTAGTTTTATTTTTCACTTAGCAAATTTACAACACAGAGTATTATGGGGAGGACCTACCTCTGGGTCAAGTTTCGTCAGATTCGGAGACAGTTTTTTATTTAGCTGTGTTTGCATGATTTTTTTAAAGCAAAGTTTGCTTACCTATTTGACTAATTGTAGTTATTATTTTCACTTAGCAAATTTGCAATACACTATTATGGTTAAAACTTACCTCTGGGTCAAGTTTCGTCAGATTCGGAGACAGTTTTTATTTCAACTGTCTTGCACGGTTTTATTAAAGAAGTTTGCTTACCTATTTGACTAACTTGAGTTATTATTTCACTTAGCAAATTTCCACAGAGTATTATGTGTTAAGACCTACCTCTGGGTCAAGTTTTGTCAGATTGGAAACAGTTTTTATTTCACTGTTTTGCATGATTTTTTTAAAAAAAGTTGCTTACCAAAAGCGTGCAAATAAATGGTGAAAATTTTCTCTGCCCTCTCTCACACGACAACCGAAAACACTAACGGGGAGTGGATATATACAGAGCGGATGACGAGCGTTCGCGATTCGAGATTGCTGCGCTGCGGTGAGATGACGTTCAGCCGACCGCATGAATGATACAGATTACTGCGGATATGCGAGGATGTGGTCGACGGAGGAGAGTATTCGGATCTTGGAGGCGATCCATGAGATCGTAGCAGATATGATGGTGGCGTGAGAGTTCAGATCAGAGGCATCTATGTAGGATGAGAGATCAGCGTCTAGATGCAGGCATGCGTTGCTATGCGGTATGAGCGACTTCATAGTGGAGAGAGTTTAGGTGTGCCGAGATACACTACGTTGATAGGATGTAGTGTGGCGATGGCGGATCGATACAGAGCCTCCCGTATTCAATCATACCGACGGTAGAGATCAGGATGAGTACGCTGATGAGCCGAGCGTGTGAGTTGATGATGTCGAATGAGGAGTCTTGTGTCGGCCGTGAATATGATTGAGTTCGCTATCTAGTGCCGAGTGTCGAGCATCAGTTAGTGCTGAGGAGCTTGTCAGAGCCGGTGCACGCCTTCGCGCGACGCTTATAATAAATGACTGCCCGAGCAGCAGCGTGACGTGTTGTAGTAGAGACTCGTCATTGAGGAGATCACGTAGATGTCTAGTCTCATACTAGTGGCACGAAGGAATATTAGGCGATGGGGAATATTCGGGCGTATGATTGTCTGTTACGCGAGATAGTATGCAGAACACGGATGACGGTGGCAGTCTGTAGATAGCATGTCAGAGGATGTCTGTCGGTCGGCCAGTTGTTCGCTTCTATATTGTTGCCTGGGGCGGAGTCATCTACGCAGCGTATGATGATGACTTGTCCTGAGCGGAGAGGATTGAAGGGCTCTATACAGCATGATCGCGATGCGATAGACTACATAGTGTTGACGGAATCGCATTTAGGTCAAGGCAAGACCGTGGTATGAGCAGCGCGACTTTGAGCGCAGTCGATGGATTCAGGTACGAGGTCGTCATGATGATCTGTTTCCCCGTAACGTATATACCGGTGTGTTGTGACCCTCCATTCTGACGGTTAACCGGTCCGGGAGAGATTTTGGGAAGGCTCTTTCCAGACCAGGGCTGAAGGGTTCTTAGTTCTGAGCTTTTAATCCTCTTTGGATGGCGTTAGTGTCCAGTAGCGTGGGCGCGCTGCAGGTCATGGGTTATAATTGGAGGAACTCTCGACATCCATGGAGCGGCTCTAATCGAGCCAAAATTATAAACGACGAATGGACGTGCGAAATTTGGGGGCGAGTCGCGTCGGATTTGTCCGTGGGAGAGTCAGCCGCCTGGGTTCATTTCACGTCGCCTTACGGCTGCTCGTCGGTGTGTGCAGAAGCAAGAACAATCAGCTGTTCTAAACAGTGCGCGCCGTCGTACAGTGCGGCCGTATCCTCATGATCCGTGTGACAAGGAGCCGTCTTCAACCCTGATCAAGCCGCTGTCAACAGTGTGGCGCCGTCTTGCAACAGTGCGGCACTGTGTCCTCGTGCTTTGTGTGATGGGGAGCCGACTTTCATGACGGTGCCTTGGGTTGCAGAGAGACCGTTTGCGGTGACCTCGACTGCCGCGTGTGTCTCGACTGCCGCGAGCTTGGAAGACGAGCCTTTGACTTCCCCCACCGCACCGACGCATATGCCGACCATTTTCTTGAACGCTGGAGACAGAATGCCCGATCCACGACCATATCATCAGAACGTTGGGACTGGGGTTTTAACCCCTTCAGGTTTGACGGCGCCGACTATAAAGTCGTTTCTTGCTGAAACTTTGGTCAGACGGCATGGCTCGACACACCACCAGTTTTGCTGCCGTTTCGTCTTCTCCGGCTGCCCAGGCCGTTGATCGGGCTCCGTCGCCCCTTTGGCTCGGGCTGCACCACCGGTAGAGACTGTTGGCCCAACCACATCGCAGTTCTTGCCTTGCGAACCGCCGGTAGCTATCCCGCTGTCCCGAACTCAGCCAGCGACCGCCGATTCTCCAGCGACCGCCGGAGCTCCGGCGAACCCACTGCCGGAATTATTTTTTTTGGGAATATTCCTCTTAATCCACATTTGGCATCCAAAATGAAGAGGATAAAATCGCGCGGCTTTTAACAATTCATCGCGAAAAACCCTCAATTTTATCCCGCCTTCGGTGCAAAATGGGGAGGTTATTGTTCGCCGTCTATTGACATGATACGTGAGGGATCCAAGCGCTGGAACACTACCGCTGTTGGATATTTTCTGGGAAAAAAGCCTTACTTCCACCACCTTAATGAATTTGTGCGTTCTATTTGGCCGGGTGTGCGTGATGTTAAAGCAACGTCGAAAGGGTTCTTCTTTTTCCAATTTGAAACTGTCGCGGCCTTGGAGGATGTGATCGAGGGCGGTCCTTGGTTGTATCTTGGACAACCAATTGTGTTGCAAAAGTGGGAACCGGGCATGGTGTTAAGAAAATTGAAACACACAGAAGTCCTGGTGTGGATCAAACTTCGACACTTGCCAGTGGAACTCTGGACGACAGAGGGTTTGAGCACGGTGGCGAGTGGAATTGGAAGACCGCTTTACCCCGAGGCGATTACACGTGCATGTACGAGGTTGGATTTTGCTCGTGTATGCGTTATGCTTAACGTCAGTTCGAAGCTTCCAAAATCATGTCGTTATTATGATGCCTAACGAACTTGGAGGTGAATCGGCATGCAAGGTGGATGTTGAGTACGAATGGCTACACCTAAATGCACGGGATGTTCAAGCCTTGGTCATAGTACGAAGGATTGCCCTCTTTCAAAACCAACGAAGCCCGTAGTCTCGATCTATGTTAGAAAACCCATGCCCATTACACCGGTCGCACCGAAATTGAAGATGAAAGAACATGTCCAGGCTGCTCCGGTCCGGAAAATATCCACCCCGAGATTGAGGTGGAAAGAGTTGGCAAGGAGATGCTGGGGAATGGCAGGGATAAGGGTAAGGATATCGTTCTTTTTAACGTTTTTGATTTACTGCGTGAAACTGACGATGACGCAGATGGCTCGTCAAGGGGTCCTAACAAATGCAGCCCTCAGATGATTCCCCATGTTGAATACAGCAATATGGAATGTTCGGGGCCTGAACAGGAGGGACCACCAAGTTGCAGTACGAGATCTTGTTTTCGAGTTCAGGTTACACTTTATCGCTTTGCTGGAAACTAGGGTTTTGCAATCTAATGTAACTCGTATACAATCAGGAGTCTTATCTAGATGGCGATGGTTTGTTGATTATGCGGGACCGGGTAATCGTATTTGGATTGCATGGAATCATGAGCTTATAGATGTGGATATTCTTAATGTTGGTACTCAATTTGTTCATTGTCGTGTTCCTGTACATGAATTGCATGAGAGTATTTTCATTACGGTGGTCTATGGTGCGAATGATGTGAGTACAAGGCGAGAATTATGGCAGGAGCTGATTGATTTGGATGGGACAATTGGCAACGTGCCGTGGCTGGTGGGAGGAGATTTTAATGCGGTGTTGGATATGAGTGAGGTCAGTGGAGCATCAGGGGACATTCGAGTGGCCATGAATGAGTTTAATGATTGTATCCTTCAGACTGTCATTCTTTCCCTTCCTATGCAAGGTGAACGGTTCACTTGGCATAACTGCAGTTTGGACGGCCGGAGCCTTTGGAAGAGACTGGATAGATGGCTTGTTAATGATGTATGGATGGATAGATGGCCGAATTTGTACTATACATGCCTCACACCTCGTACATCGGATCACTCACCGATGGTCTTGAAAGGGGACTGTCGTAATATGCAGGTCAGTTTGTTCGCTTTGATAACTACCTTGCATTATCCCCTGGGTTCCTTGCATCTGTTCAATCTATTTGGCGGCACCATGTTGTTGGTACTCCAATGTATTCAGTGACTCGAAAATTGAAAGCTCTTAAGCCGGTTTTTCGGCAACAAAGACGTAGTAAAGGGGATCTGGCAATGAATGTCAAGTTGGCGGCTGGTTTCTTAGAGATCGCTCAGAACATTCTCCAGTTTGATAGGCACAATTCTCTTCTTTTGCTTTTGGAGCACTGCTGTAGGCTTGTTTACCTCAAAGCTTCTAAGCTTGAACAGATTATGCTGCGACAAAGAGCGAAGCTTCAATGGCTGAAAGGTGGAGACTAATGCTCCAAGATCTTCTTCCGTCGGGTGGCCACTAGGAGGGCCAACAAGCTGGTTTTCTAGATTTTCGATGACGCTGGTAACGAACAAACAGAACCCACCGTAATTAGCAGTATCTTTGTGGATTTTTTCCAGGGTTTTTGGGAGGTGATCGGAATGATAGGGCCATGGATCTTAGGTATTTACGCCCCTGGGCCCGGCATATTCTCACAGATGAGGAGGCTCGGGCTATTATTCGTCCTGTTACTATTGATGAAGTTAAAACAGCTTTCTTTGATATTGAGGAAGACAAAGCACCAGGACCAGATGGATTCTCCTCGGGTTTCTTTAAAGCTGCATGGCCGGTTGTGGGAGGAGAGGTGTCAAATGCCATCATTGACTTCTTCAAGACTGGCCGTCTCTTGAAACAATTAAATGCTACAATGCTCACATTGATTCCTAAGGTACGAACCCCTAATTCAGTTGCAGATTTAAGGCCCATATCTTGCTGCAATGTTATTTACAAAGTTATTACCAAGATTCTTGTGAGCCGGATTAGAGAAATTCTGGAGTTACTCATTAGCCCATCTCAAAATGCATTTGTCCCGGGTAGACTGTTTAGTGATAACGTCCTTTTGGCCCAAGAACTCTTTTCTGGGTATAATCAATGTCGTCTCCCTCCTAGATGTGCCTTAAAAGTGGATCTTAGGAAAGCATATGACACTGTGGAATGGGACTTTCTGTTTGCCACTCTGAGAATGTTTGGCTTCCCAGCTATATTTATTAGATGGATTGAGGAGTGTGTCACTTCAGCACATTATTCGGTTATTGTGAATGGTGGGTGCATGGATTCTTTGCAGGGGCACGAGGTCTCAGACAAGGAGACCCCATGTCCCCATACCTTTTTTCTGGTCATGGAAGTCCTTCACATGATTTTGCAGCAACTGATTGAGCAAGACGGGGAATTTCAGTACCACTGGAGATGCCAGGAATTGAACCTGATGACCTTCTTTTGTTGTGCAAGGCTGATGTGCGTTCGGTTAATCTTTTTAGACAGGGACTTGATCGATTCGCCACACTCTCGGGTTTGAACACCAACCCCCAAAAGAGCCAATTGATTATTTCTAAGGCGGCTGCGGGGCTCCGTGACTCACTGCTTGCGACATTGGGGTTCCAGGAAGGACAACTTCCGGTCAGATACCTTGGTCTCCCCACTTATTTCAGCACGGCTTTCTTTCGCAGATTGTCAACCACTGCTTCAGAAGATTGACAGCGCATCAAAGGATGGGAAGGAGTCCAGCTTTCCTTTGCTGGCCGGGTCCAACTTATCAAATCTGTTTTGATCTCCTTCGAAGTGTACTGGGCTATGGCATTTATTTTGTCGAAAGGAATTATCAAAGAGATGATGAAGCAATTACGTACTTTCCTTTGGAAAGGTAACTCTGCTAGTGGTTACCCAAAAGTGGCTTGGGAGGCGGTTTGCAGACCAATTGAGGAAGGAGGCCTCGGTATCAAAGACATTCTTGCCCTAAACCGAGCACTAATGAGTAAACACTTATGGGCAGTCATTAAACAGGACCGGACCTCTTTGTGGGTAGACTGGATCATCAGGTTCGACTTCGGGATTGTTCGATTTGGACAGTTAAGGAAAATAAAGGAGCTTGGGGTTGGAGGAAAATGCTCTCACTTAGACATTATTTGATGTCTCATATCCACTATCGTGTTGGGGATGGGACTCCATCTCACTTTGGCACGACCCGTGGCACCCGCTTGGACCGCTCATTTCTCGATTCCCCCGGGGACCTCAGTTGACCAGTACTGGACTTCTCGACAAGCTTTCAGTGGTTATTAAGGATGGGCAGTGGAATTGGCCTTGATTACAGACATTGCATGCTTGGAAATCACTTACATGCTCCCCCCATCTTGGAGGGCCAGGACAGAATCAATTGGAAGTCTAAGGATGGCTCCTTTAACACCTCGACAACTTATGATCTCTTCCACCCACCGGGACCCAAGGTTGGCTGGTCCTCTCGTTTGATGGGTTCCTTCAAAATCCCAAAGAACTGCTTTATCCTTTGGCTCGCTATCATGGGAAGATTGTCTACATTGGATAGACCATGGCTTCATCATATTGAAGGGTCTTGCATTCTGTGCCAGGATGGAGTACCTGAGACACATGATCACCTTTTCTTTTCATGCTCCTTTTCCCACCGTTGCTTTGCCACTATCCGACAGCAGATCCCACTTCCATGGCCCCATCGGGATTGGCAACATGGTGTTCAATGGGCGTCTTCCAGATGGCGTGGAAAGCATGTGGTTAATGAAGCATTTCGATCTTTATTGGCTTCAATTGTCTACCACATACGCGAGGCAACGCAATGCAAGGTGATTCAAGCGTAGTAGACCACCCTCGATTGTGGGCAGGGCTTGTTATGGAGGAATTAGACAGAGGATCATCAGTATGCCCTTTAAGACATTCTGTTTCCTCCATAGGTCTTTATAGATTGTGGAAAATCCCTTGGCCTGTCGAGGGGTTTCCCGAAGATCCCGTTTGGTACGAGTTTCCCTATTTACCATTATCGCAACTTACCTTACCACAATAAAAAAAAATAGTTTGCTGTTCCTATTTCTTGTAGCTAACTTAGTTAAGTTAAGTTATTTGTATTCTTGGTCAATTATCTTATTGTCGAGGAATTGGTTGCATAGTGTGTAGCGTATAGGAGGGGGTTTAAAAGTTACGACTACGGGTGGGGTCAAATCGTTCGTTAGATTCGGAGACAGGTTTTTTGTTTGGTTAATATTAGGGTGGTGCTTGTTTTAGCATACGGTTTTCATTAGGAAGGATTATAGTTTGCTTCTGTTACCTGTGGTGTATCTTTATAATCGGGTTTGTTAGTGTGGTTATTTTTAACTTAGTGGCAATATTTCTCGACGAGAGTTTATTGTGTTTAGAGACCTCCTCTGGGTTCAATGTTTTGTTCATTAATTCGGAGCACAGTTTTTATTTCAGCTGTTTTTTGAATTGACATTTTTCTTATAAGAAAGCTATGCTTATCCTATTGGTGAGCATATACTTTGTAGTTATGTATGCACTGGTTGCAAATTGTTGACGATTGCACTGTATTATGCGGTTATATGATTCTTAGTCAGTTTGGGTCAAGTTTCCTCGTCAGAGTTCGGGAGACAGTTTTTTATGTTTCAGCAGTGTGGTGTCTAGTGCACGGTTATCTTAATTATTGATAAGTTGCTACCTATTGGAGTAACTTGTAGCTTAGTTATTATGCACTGTATGTGCAAAGTTTTTTTATTCAACAAGTATTAGGGTGATTGACGTAGTGTGTGCCTCCTGGGCTGCCTAGTTTTTCGTTCAGCGTATAGGTCGGGTTGAGTGATCATTTTTGATTTTTTAATTCTGTTTTTGGCACGGATCTATTGTTAAAGAGGAAAGTTTGTGTTTACGGCTGGTGGAGAGTTTGACTAAGGGAAGGTTGGTTTTAGTGTCATTAGTTGTCAGCTTCGCGAATTTTGAGTGCGTGCGGCCAAAGGTACACAGGATTATTTATGGTGTTGGGCTGATGTTATGCGAGATCCGGTACTCTGTTCGGGTATCCAATTTGGCGTTGGGTCAATGAGTTCGTAAGATCTTGACGGGTTACTTATCTATTTGAGTATTCTTTCATGCTGTGTTTGTGATTAATAGGAAATGTGTTGCGTTAACGTTGTTGGGCATGACGGGGGTAGTGGTTTGACGTAGAGTCGGGTAGTGGTACGAGGGTTTTTGGAGGGTGCTGTTGGGGGGGGGTGTGGGGTGGGGTGTTTCTGACGTGCGTGTGAGGGTTTCGCAGAGTGTGGAGGTAGTTGTGTGGGGGGGGGGGGAACGTTTCGGTTTAAGTAGTCGTCCATGGGGTTTTAGGGGCGTGTTTTTAGACACGATGGTAGCGGGCCCTCTTGGGTGAATCGTTAGTTTCGGGGGGCATGAAGGTGCCGTTGTGGGTTGATTTGGTTTTATTGTACTCTTTATGGGCTGGTCGTGTTTGTTGAGTGCGTCGGGGGTTCTACTGTGCTGGTTGTTTTGTTTTTTGGTGATTGGGTGTCGTGGTATGTTACACTATTTGGAGGGTTAGTGCGGTACGTGATTTTTTGGTGTTTTGCCTTTACTAGTGTGTTGGGAGGTGTTTCGTTTGGGGGATGCCTTTGAGATACCTTTGACAGTGAATATGTTGTAACGTATGCTAATTATGTATATTTCGGCCGTTTTATCATACGGATCAATTTGGTGTTTGGTTCGGTCAATCGACCCTTCGTGGCCTGAGCTTAATTTGGCTAGTGGGGCTTGGGTTGTAGTGTATGCTTTTCGACCTGTTTGATGTCTAATTGCTAAGGGTTGGGAGGGGAATCCGTTCCCTTTGGGCAGAATCGTGGACCGCTTGGACCTTCATTTCGATTTCCCCGGGGACTCAATTGACAGAACTGGCTTTCGCCAATGCCTTTTAGTGGGTTATAAAAGGATGGGCAGGGATTGGACCCTTGGATTCTGACATTGCATCGGCTGTGGAGAAAATTTATCATGTTGCGAGACGATTTTATTCTCCATTTATTGGAGGGCCAGACCTAGAAACGGTTGGATTTGTATAGCGATTCCATGTTGTTACACTTATTAATAGTAAACGGACAGCTTGTGTTTAGTCTCATCTCACACCACTATTTGACGTACATAAGTATAGACCTCAATGGTATTTTTCGACTTGGTCTTGTTACTGCAAGATTTTAATGCTGCGGACATCGTATGTTAAAAATAATCGCTAAATGAACTGTGGCATTATTATACCTTTGGGCTTACTAATCATGGGATAGGGTTAAATTGGTAAACATGGGTCAAAAGGGTGATTGGGAGGAGTATTGGACCAGTTACTTTTCCTTATTTTATTGCTCTTCTGGGTTTTTATCTGAAAAGTCACTTCAGTGGCCGATCGGATTGGAAGTGCTGTTCAGATTTTGGTGCGTTCATCCAGATGGTGTGGAAGAATTGTGGTATGATGCGATAACATGCGTTTTTTATTTGTTTATCAATATCAGCATAGTCTATTTGGTGGACTCATAGACTAAGGGTTTCCAGCGTAGTTTTTTCCACCACTATAAGAAAGTTTTTGCGTGTGTACGTAAGTTTGGACTAACTTGTAGTTTATCTTTGATTTGTTTTGGAGGTAATTAGCAGGCGAATCAGTATCCTAATGACATGTTCCAATTCGAGGTTCTGTCTAGTATTATGGGAAAATTCCCAATTAGGTCCTTTTGCATGCATCCATAGAGGTTGATGTAGACTTACTATCTTTCGGGCTCCAAGATTTTGGTCAGATTCGGACTTAGAGGCATGTTTTTAATTTTTGCAGATATCTGTTTAGAAGATTTTATTAAAGAAGAAGTTGTTTGTTCTTTATCCCCTTTTTACACTTACATGCAACTTTATCTCACCGACAAAAAAAAATAATAACTGACAAGTTAGTACTAGGGTAACACTTTTTCTTTAACAACATACAGGTGGTCTTTGGGTTGGAGGAAACTTCTTTGGTTAAAGCATTTCCTAACAGAATTCAAGATGGTAATGGACCTTTTCTCTTGGCATGACATTGCATGGCTCGTGCTCTCTGATCCGGCGATTTCAGAATACCTAGCCCGAGACGACAATCCCGATAGCCATAAACGTTTCTGCGGTGCTTGTGGAGGAATTGGAGTTGGCGTCTACAGGGTATGGGAGCTCAATTGAAATCTACTTTGCTACCGACTAATTCAACGGCAAACGAGCTATTCTATGGCCGGATGAATTCACAACAAGCGCGGTCTAAAATTTCCGGATTCCTGGTCAGTAGATCGGTATCTACTTTTAAGGCCTTAGTAAGATACCAGGTACTCGTTTGTCTTAGGTTGCTATCCTTTGAGCTTCGAAATGGATACCATGGTTCAATTTAGAATGGGGTTTGGTTTTGCGGTCGCAGAGCGGAGCCATGCACTTCTTTCGGGATGCAGTTCCTGGCGTGTATACGAGACTTGAAGGGCGTTCGTCTCTGGAACGTGCATGGAGAGTGGAATTTTACATGGGCCTAGAGCGATGGAAGGGAGACCGTTGTTCGCGGCTTACAAGTTTATTATCACGCATTGTATCATATTTGGCGGAAATATCACAGAGTTTTCAGCAGCAGTGAAACGGCGAGCTCCACTATTGCTAGGATTGCGGTAGCTGATTGGCAAGAAGAATACTAGCATAGATTCACTGATTCTAATTAGTAACTTGAGGTATTTATCGACTGTGGCGAATCTGGGACTGTCGATCGCTTGACGCTTACGGCTTGATACTTCGATTGTGTATGTCTGTTGTACCTTACATTTTTTAATGAAATTTTACCGTTACGAAAAAATACTCTTTGTACACAAAATTTGCCTAAGTGAAATCATACTCAATCTAGTAAATAGTAACAACTTTCTTTAATAAAACGTGCAATCGCTGAAATAAAATTTTCAACGAATAAATTTTTGATATCTCGAGGGGTGTACTCGGGGCAGGGTGGGAAAAGGGGAGGCTATGGATTTATTGCGAGGGGATTATCAAGAGATGATAAGCGATTACGTACATTACTGTTGGAAAGAACCTGCAGCTGGTTACCAACAAGTGGTTGGAGCGGGTATGACAGACCATGAGGAATGGCTCGGATCAAGGACATTCTGCAGAACGCCACTTTAGTAAACCCATTGGCCGTCAGTTATACGAGACGGACTCTTTGTGGGTTGTGTTCTTCGATAGAGGCGATTGACAGTTGGGAAGTAGGGTTGGAGGAATGGTCTTGACTTTTGAAATTCGTCCTCCAATTCAGTGTTGTGGAGGGGATACCTATTTGGGCAGATGTGCGTTGCGTTATTTTGTTCCAGGGCGTCAGTATGACAGTATGGATTTCTGAGCTTTCCCAGTGGTTATTAAGGATGGAGTGGAATGTCCCTTGATTTTGACTTGCATGCTATGGAAATCATTATTACAGGAGGAGGACAGAATCAGTTGGAGTCTAAGGATTGTCTACCTCGACCTTTGATTTCACGGAGGTGTTGGTTTTTTGACGTTTCATCAGAGTTTGGTCGTATATGAGATTGTATGATAAATGGTTATTTGATGGCTCTAGACGATGAGATGAATATCACTTTTTTTCATGCTCTTTTAGCGTGCTTGCCATTATCGCAAGATTCAGCAGGGGCAAGTGATGGGCGTCATCAAGTGGAAAGCATGTGGTTATGGATTTCGATTTTAGGGTTATTGTTAAGATATTGGGAAGATGCAGGCGACGACCGTAGTAGCACCGATGTGGGAGCTGTGTGTGGAAATTGACAGAGGATCATATCTTTAAACTTTCTCATAGGTCTTTTAGATTATGGAAAATCCGTGGCCTGTCGGATGGGTTTCCAAATGATGTTTTGTATGAGTTACTTTATACATATGCAACTTATCACCGAAAAAAAAAAAAAAAACTTTCAACGAATCTGACGAACTTGCCCCAGAAGGTAGGGTTTTTTAAATATAATACTCTTTAGAATTTTGCTAAGTGAAATTTATATTACATTATAGTTCTCTAATAGGTTTAAACACTTTCTTTTTATAATCACGTGCAAAACAGGCTGAGAATACAAACCCCCCCTCCTTATTTGAACTAACTTGTAGTTATTATTTCACTTAGCAAATTTACCACATGAGTATTAATGTGTTAAGACTTTACCTCTGGTCAAATTTCGCAGATTCGTCTGTAGTTTTTATTTCTGGTGTTTTTGGGCACGGTTTTATAATGATATGTTTGCTTACCTATTTGACTAATTGAGGTTTATGCTTAGCAAAATTTACCACGCACTATTATGGGTTTCAGACTACTTCGGTCAAGAATTCGGAGATAGTTTTATTTCAGATGTTTTTGAATGATTTTTTTTAGAAGAAAAGTTTGCTTACCTATTTTTTTTTTCGGTAACTGGTAAATTTATTAATAAAGTAACTGTACTAAGAGGAACAACATTCGCGATGCGTCAGCGGTTATCCCCTGACCAGGCCAAGGGGATTCGCCAAAGTCTAAATAAATCTGTTCGCCCTAACAGAATCCAGTAATTCCAAGCTAAGTATCTTCTGGCTAATCGCGTCAATCGCATTCCTAGCAATCGTGAACCTCGGACGTGTACATATCCTAAAGACGTCTTGTTACGTTCTGCCAAATATGGTAGACATCTGACAATGATTGCTTGTAAGCCGCCTGTGACTATGGTGTCGTCCCATATACTCTTCGGAAGCCCAAGTAATATTCCCTCCCCTGCACGGTTCGGCAACTGAAGAGAACAATGCTCTTCAAAACTCGGATGCACGGCCGAGAGTAGTTGCACCGGAAGAAAGGTAGTCCATCGCGTCTCACCCGCACGTCCGCGACAACCCACAGCACCCCACCTAAGTGAGATAGCCATGGTTTATATCGTGAAAGTTTCTCAAGAATAGCCAACAAAGAACAAAGGAATACTTAGGGAATCTTACAAGGGCCTAAGAGTAGTGAATACCAATCCTACCTTAGGTCGCCCGGAATTTGATTACCTATTTGACTAACTGTAGTTATTATTTCACTTTGCAATTTGCAATGCACTATATGGGTTAAATCTATATTGGGTCTAAGTTTCGTAGATTCGGAAGAACCAGTTTTTATTTCAGTTGTATTAGCGACGGTTTTTATTAAAGAAGTTGTGCTCACCTATTGACTACTTGTAGTTATTTTTCATCTTGCAAAATTTACATTAGAGTTTAATGTGTTATCAGCTACTCCGGGTCAAGTTTGTCAGATTCATAACACAGTTTTTATTTCAGTGATTTGCACCGGTTTTATTAATAAAGTTTGATTACCTATTTGTCTAATTTTGTAGTTATTAATTTCACTTCATATTTACCACAGAGTACTTATGTTTAAGACCTACCTCTTTGGGTCAAGTTTTCGTCAGATTCTTTGCAAGTTTTTATTTCAGATGTTTTGCACGGTTTTATTAATGATAAGTTTGCTTACCTATTTGACTAACTTGTAGTTATGCTTAGCAAATTTACCACGCACTATTATGGTTCAGACCTACCTTGGGTCAAGATTCGGAGACAGTGTTTTATTCAGCTGTTTTGCACGTTGTATAGTAAAAAAAAGTGTTTGACTTCAATTATTGACTACTTGTAGTTATTATTTCACTTAGCAAATTTACAACAGAGTATTTATGGGTGAAGACCTACCTCGTGGTCAATTTTGTTAGATTGGAGACGTTTTTATTCAGCTGTTTGCATGATTTTTTCTAATGCAAAACGTTTGCTTACCAATTTGACTAACTGTGTTTATAGTTTATTATTTTCACTTAGCAATTTGCAATGCACTATTATGTTAAGACTTACCTCTGTCAGTTTCGTCGATTGAGACAGATTTTTATTTTAGACTGTTTGCGACGATTTTATTTAAAGAAGAGTTTGGTTACCCTATTTGACTAACTTATCTTATTATTTCTACTAGCAAATTTACCACAGAGTATTATGTGGTTAAGATCTACCTCTGGGTCAAGTTTTGTTCAGATTCGGAGACAGTTTTTGTATTTCAGCTGTTTTGAATGATTTTTTTTAAAGAAAAGTTTGCTTACGCCTCTTTGCTAATTGTATGTTATTATTTTCGCTTATGCAAATTTCAATGCACTTATTATGTTAAAACTTACCTCTGGTCAAAGTTTCGCTCGTCAGATTCGGAGCAGTTTTTTATTTCAGCTGTTTAGCAAAGATTTTTAGAATGGAATTTGCTTACCTATTGAACTAACTTGTATGTTATATATTTCATAGCAATTAACACAGAGATTATGTGTTAGACTACCTCTGGGTCAAATTTCGTCAGATTCGTTGCAGAGTTTTTTATTTCTGGTGTTGCAGCGGTTTTTATTAATGATTTTGCTTACCTATTGACTACTTGAAAGGGTTATTGCTACGCAATTTACCACGCCACTATTATGGGTTCATGACCTTCTTCGGTCAAGATTCGGGATAAGTTTTTATTTCGATGTTTTTTGAATGATTTTTTTTTAAAGACAAAGTTTGCTTTACCTAATTTTTTTTTCGGTAACGGTAAATTCATTAATAAGTAATTACTAGAGGAACAACATTCGGGATGGCGTCAAGCGGTATCCCTGACAGGCCAGGGGTCTTTTCGCCAAAGTCTATATAACTCCTCGGCGAACTAACAGATCAGTAATTCAAGTAAGTATTCTGGCTAATCGCGTCAATCCGCATTCCTAGCGAATCGTGGAACTCGGTACGTGTATTGCCTAAAGACTCTTTGATTACGTTATGCCAATATGGTAGACGAATAGCTTGGCCAAATATTGCTTCTGTAAGCCGGCCTGGACTAGTTGTCGTCCAGTATACGTCTTCGAAGGCCCAAGTAATAATCCTCCCCCCATGCACGGTTCGGCCAACTGAAGAGAACATGCTCTTCAAGAACTCGATGCCCGCCGAGAGTAGCTGACCGAAGGAAAAGGTGCTCTGCGTCTCCACCCGCACGTCCGCACAACACATACCCACCTAAGTTGAAGATGTAGCCATGGTTTTATCCCATCGTCGGAAAGTTTTCTCAAGAACTACCACAAAGAAAGAATACTGTAGGGATCTTTAATAAGGGCCTAAGAGTAGTGAATACATCCGACATTAGGTTCCGGTAAGTTTTGTCTTACTATTTGACTAACTTGTAGTTAGTATTTCCTTTGGCAAATTTGCACTGCATAATTATGGGTTAAGAACTTATCAATTGGGTTCAAGTTTCGTCAGATTCGGAGCGTTTTTATTTCAGTGTGTTTTAGTCACGGTTTAATTAAAGAAAGTTTGCTCACCTATTTGACTACTATGTAATCTTATTTACTTAGCAAAATTTACAAACAGAGTATTATGGGTGATGACCTCCTCTGGGTTCAGTTTCGTCAGATTCGGAACAATTTTTTATTTCAGCTTTTTTACACGGTTTATAAAAGAAAGTTTGTTTACCTATTTGACTAACTTGTGTTATTATTTCACTTTAGTCAAATTTACCACAGAAGTATATGTGTTTAGACCTACCTCCGGGTCAGT
>JACGWL010000034.1:0-17321 GCA_034509725.1 Sesamum angolense
ACAAAGCCTTGAAGTTGCGCAACTTCTAGTTTTTTTGGACTTGCTCGTGCTACCGTCTTTTGTATTGTATGTAAAACTTGTTACGTGGTGAAAATCCCTTTTTATAGGCGTGAATAGACTTTAACTTGCAGATCAGGCTCACTTCTATTAGGTTTGAATAATGAATCTATATACTAATTGGTCGGACTTGAACATGCATTGATCCAATTAACTAATAAAAAAAAAAAAAAAAGACTTGTATTTCTTTTCAATACCCATCAAGACGCATAAGACCCAACTTTCGTATAGGCTTATTGAAATTTTATTATCTTGAATATATTCAAAACTCAAATTTGATATGAATTTTAATTTGGAATCCAAATATTAGTCAATTTATTTGGACTTTTAAGTGATAGTTTATTTTAAGATTTTGATGTCAATAATGTAATATTTAAATAGAAGTCTGGAATTGTCAATATTATCTTACTGTACTTTTTTAACTTTAATTTAAAAAGAATTGAAAAATTGAAAAAAAAAAAAGCTAATGAAATGGATGAATTTTTTTGAAAAATTATAAAATAATTATCTATTTAGTCCTTAAAAAATTATAATTCATAGTCCACAAGAACATTTTAGTCATTTTACTGCAAAAAATGAATGAAAACATAACAAAGATTAATGAATTTAACTAGTTGTTGAACGACTGTTAAAATTAGTAATGTCCTGATATTAATAATTGTGTTTGTTAGAATTTAACAAAAAAATGTATTATTTATTGATAAAATAAATTTATAATATCATTGGAAGGTGGTCAATCAATTGAGGTAGTTAATGAATTGAGAAAATATTGTGGTGCACCTTGGCCCTGAAGTGGTCCATGGTCCATGCCACGGTCCACGAACCTTATTCTATAGCTATGTACTTTAATTCCATGTAGCGTTGGATCAAGTTGAGCACCATAATTTCTCATTGTATTTGATTTGGTTTTATTTAGAGTTTATAGACAAATACTCTTTAAATTCACTATAATTATCTCAATATTCAATAATTTAACCACCATAAAATATTTCTTGCACCAAATTTCATTTAAATATGGTAAATTACAATGAGTTCTCTTGAAATTTGACATAATTATAAATAGTTTCTCGTTGATTGAAAAATTACTAATACACCAGTAATGTTTTACAAAATTATATAACTTTTGGATGAATGCCAGAATTTGTCCACTTTGGCCTAAGTGTATTTTTGCAAAAAATAAAAAAAAAAAGTCAAAATAATCAAACAAGATTGGTGGAAAAATTTTAAAAATTGTATACAAATCGTCCACTTAATTCACAAAAAATTCAGAAAAAATTAAAATAAGTAAAATTATAGGTAAATATGAACTTTTCATTCATTTTTTTTTTTTGTTGTGATACATGAAATTTTTTCATGTAATTTTATTAATTGATTAATGAAATTATCATTGGAAATATATGAATTAACAAAACTATTAGCATATGAGAAAGGCCCAAAAGTAATTTTTCAAAATATATTAGATATATATTGTACAAGATCTTCAAATCTTCATGACTCAAATCATAACTAAAGAATTATCAATTACTAACGTCTTAAGCCGTCACCCTAAGAGTGAGTTAATTTATAGACATTTTTATTTAATATCAAGATAAACAGGTGTAATGACTTTTATATTTTGCCAACAGAAGAAGTGCTTTTGAGACCCACTATTCTTAAATCAATCCAAATATGGTCTCATTCTTTTCCGTTGTTCTCCATCATTCAATAAATAAGTAGCCATTCCCACAATCCCTCATAGCACAATTTGTATAAAGCTGACCAACACAAAAACCTATAATAAATTAAAACTACGACTGAGAAAGATAAGGTACAGATATTAGCAGTTCCGGCATAACATCAAGATGATGCATCCTATTAACCTTATTTAAAACTAAAAACCACAATAAACACAATAGTTCTCTTTGAATTATCCCCTAATGTGCTCAACACCAACGCCAGCATACTCACTTTATCTAGGTAAACACATTACAGTCTAGGACACGAACATCGTTAGTTTACAGAATTATGATCTCTAGTTTTTTGGTTATTAAATAAAATAGCATATATTGTCAACATTCTAGTCTGCTTTGAACCCACAATGTTCCGCTAACATCATCGTACCGCTTTTCGATTCATAGCATATAAACATCAATTATATATAATAGAAAATTGATAAAAAAGAATAATACTATGCTGGATTATAATTCTAAATATATAGAGAATATTTTTAACTCTTTGTTTATAAACTCAATGAATATCATTCGCTGGTTCATGGAATGGCATATCACGAAGAATATATTAACATTCGTAATATATCTTAGCACAAATGAATTATATTAACATAATTTACATTGTATATTACACATACATTAATGATATAATGGCAATTATCTCTATCTCAATACTACTTGCTCGTTTGAACTTCTAAGTACTACACCGTCATTAAGAATTAAAAAATTGAATCTATACACTAGAAATCAGAATGAGAATTGTCTCTATATTCAATTCAATTTTAACAACCATCTCACGAATAAACATATTGTGTAACACCTCCTATCTATACAAATAGATTAATCCACAATATGTTATCAGACTTTTTGTCGTTATATTTCAGAACTAACACCCCTATATACAAAAAAGTAACTATTAGACCTATAATACGAAACTAACTACCTATTAGAAGCTGGGATGATCACTCTAGAAACTATATATATTAACAAAAGAAATTAAGGATGGTTTGTGTAAGTGAAATGAACTTTGGTGGTATATGATAACAACTATATCCCGAAAAAGAGTAATAGACATTTCATAATGATATGAGTTCGTTGTAATCAACAATGTATCGTAAGATCTAAGGAGCAAAATACTCTGAGAAATGCTGAACCCATAATCGCCTAATAATCCTTAATTATCATTAGTTATGCAAAAATAAAAACCTCAGGAAAAGGCCAAACCACCGCCGGGCAAAGTTTGTTCGTTAAGACACATACTTTCTGAACAAAACCACAAAATTTGTCCTTTATGTCAATCATCTTTCCCGCTCTTTATCTAAAAGCAACCCCCATAATAATCAAATTAGCTCGATTAACTTCCCATAAAAATACGGATTCATGCACCAGTATTGTTAATTATCTAGCTTAATCTGCGCCCGATTTCTTTTATTGTGTGCTCGAAGCGGAAAACCCACCTACAAAAACAGATTTGAAGATTCCAATAGCCAAGCAATTAACTCGTATTCTGAAATTTGATTAAGAGAGACGTACATTCTGAAAATTACGCAAAACGGAGTGAAACTTTACAGTGTCTAAAATAAACTATTCGAGCCGTGACAATGGCTACTATCCAAAGGTTACGCCGCAAGCCTAATTTGTGAGATGTCGCATATCTAAGGTCAAAAATATTATTACACTAGCACACATACAGTAATTACTTCACACACACGAGCGCACACTACTTTATATAAATCATATCGATGAGTATTTAGCATAAAAAATTAGATTTAGAATGATATCTCCATACCAACTGATAATAGCCACAAACATATTAAATATAAAGGATCTCATTTTATAAAAACTCATCTTTATTTACACTTTCAAAATTTTATAGAACCAAATATAAAAGACACAAAACTATTATTTATACCACCACTTACCACAAGAATTTACCTAGAGTCCTCTATAATCCGCTTATATGAACATTTATCTATCTAGTTTATTCATTAAATAAAAATTGATATCCGTATAAATATAATCTGACAGATCATATTGTAAAAATTTATTTGTGTCATTATATAATTTTACTATAGACAACATATATTTTCCTAAGTGAAATATAAATATCTATGGCGCTACACTCAATCTTACCCCAGCCATATAAGAGTAACGACGTCAAATTATCGTACTTTTGTCTTTAAAATGTTATCCTGAATTATCATGTTCTTTTATTTATATAATGCACACTTACATAAAAACAATACTACATATTAGAAAATTAACTCACTAACAAATTAATCATCCATAAGATATTTTGCGCACCATATAATATTCGAGATTCAGTAGACAAGAAATTTCCTTTTACACAAGATCTTGGCAATTATATACCACCAAAATTACAACAGATATTACAAGGCATATATAGTAAAATCAGTAAATACATGTAGTGACATATGGACATTTACTAATCTTCTATCTCCCAAGAATAGAGGTCAGTGTCAACATAGCGCAATAATATAAAAAGTAAATACCCCCCAATCACCCAATTATAGACTAGGCATTAATGATGCTATTATGAATCCTATATCCAATATCATCCATGGAAAATACAGCTGTGCTCATTGAAATCGCACCGCATAGAACAAAAAACTAAAATAATAAGAAAATTCGATATCTATCACATATATCCTATTGGGAGTCAGAATCTAAAGATTGCATCTCAATTTAACTTATATAAAAGGAATAAATAAAAATCACTCCTACTCACAAAATATTTGGCCATTTATATGTATAATGCAAGAGAACAACAAAAATCTCAATCGAAGTAAAGTATAAATTTACTTATACTATTCCACATTAGCTCGATAAATTTCTACTCGTATACGTCATCATTCAACTCTTCACGACTTAATATGGAATATGATTACCAAATAACCTACTCTCCAATGTGTTATGATATAATAAAATATTTATTTTATTATTTGTAAAAGAAGCTTCTCACACCATATCATCGCTCTAGAGAGAAATCAACAGACCGAGAGAGTATTAATAATAAAGGAATAGCATATAATAAATCAATTAAAAATGATTATAATATGATCGGAGTATGATACTATAAAATATAATAAAAATCTATCAGCACACAACACGAAGGGAATAAAGCAACAGAGAGAAGAAGTATCAAAGTTATATTAAAATGAATTAAGTATGATCAGATTATATCGGTTATCAGTATAATTGAGAATATTACACCAAATAAGAAAGAGATTAACGTCAAATCGATCGCCCCTGAGCAACCTTCACACAATATGAGCTAAAATATAACTTTGTGAATAATGATCGAAAATATAATGTTCAATTACCACGCTACCTTCGAAGATAATTCTAACATATATCACCGACAATAAATAACCAGAAGTTGTGATATCATATGACTACTCTAAATAAATCTGAATCCCATCTAATATAGCCTAGATAATGAAAAAATTTAATCCGAATTTTAATTTCTCCATTGTCTGGAAACATAACCAAAATCCGGTCGCCATATGACCTTATCACATTTATAAAACAAAAATACTATACACACATCTCTCATACTCACAGTGATACAATTATATATCACTATAGCTCTTAACAACAACACAACACACTTATACAACTAACAAACTAGAGATTAGCATGTTCAACTTCTATACAACCCGAAATTGATGTATATACACTCCTAGTATCTTTCATCTTTCCCAAGAATAGGGTATTTAATAAATTCAGATCACACACGAATAACAAGTACAAGAATAGTATCTAAGAAAACAAAAGGTCAAAGAACTTGGCAGCCTCTCATCAGTCAATAATATACTCACGCCTACATTCGCTTATATCTAAATACAATAATATTATCTAACAAAATTCTTTCCACACAGGAAGTATCACACTCACACCTCTGCTCTCCTCATATAACACAAACTCAATATAGCATTGTTTAAACATCATGTGTTACACACTTATAAGACATTAATAAAACAAAAAACACCTACACCATAATAATCAAAACCATAATACTAGTGCGTGAGTCTGGAAATTTGTAGTGCTTATACTTCATATATGTGTCTATCTAATATCTATCTCAAGTTATTACTAATTCACTCGCAGGTGCAAATCAATAAAATTGATTTATTTGTGATAATCCAGTCTCAATTGGTTTAGACTATGCACATTAAAAAATTTCTTTATCTAGTTTATAAGTATATATTAAGTCCAAATAATCATATCTAACTACTCAAATATATATCAATTATTCATATTTTTTATTGAGAAAGAAATTATATTAAGTTATATCAATAATATATACGAATCTCGTAATATATTAATTCCGAAGCTAATTAAAAGTCTCTCATGATCTACTTAGAGATTGATGGTTACACTTATTTATATACTCTCTTCACCACACGAAAAGAAATATTAACATATAACACAAAATATTAGGAATATGTATCTTCAAAAATTGGTCTACTGATGAAATACAGTAGAGTAGTTACGGAATGCACATACACTGATGAATAATTCGGACGCTCAAATCGCTCAAAATTGCTGAAACAGCTCATTAATCTCAAGCCACTTCCATAAAGACCGAAGATATCTTAACAACGCTATACGCAAATCACCCATATACCTCCGGTGTGTCCACTGCCTCAATAATAAACATAATAGTAGAGCACCTTACTGTTTCCAAGAACTATAATTTAATAGAATGGGATCCATATACTCTGCTCCATCCAATATATCCCAACGGCTCATTGTATGACATACTATAATCTCCGCAATGTCGTATTACACTCACTCGATCTCGCACTCCATGCAACAAAATGCCAGCTCATACTTCATTCCTTTCCGCCGTGAAACTAGGCAGTACATGCAGGCCGTTCGACAGACGTCCAAGCAGTCGCATAATGAAGGGTCGACCTTGAGCTGATAGTCGAGATCTGCGCCTATGAGGACTCGACTCACTCCAAAGCGAAACTGATTCTACATCGCGCTTTTGCAGCATATGACATCGTAGTATCGCAAATTGACTTAATCATGTGAATGGGAATCATCGCTGTCCCAGCAGAGAGGTGACACGATTCTCGCAATGGAATCCCCGCCCCCTCACGAGTCATCTTCGATTCCCGGCCGCCGTGAAATAGGCCGAGTACATCAGGCCGTGAAGACTCCAGCAGTCGATAATGTAAGGGGGTCGAACGAGCTGATGTCGACAGCCCTGGCTCACTCAAGCGCGAGTTCATCGCAGTTTGAGCAGATCAATCGGAGTACCAAGCCGGGCCGAGTTCCACCACGAAATGGAGCTCGGTGAATGATAGCACGGCCTACGTGTCCAGGTTTTGAAGATTATGTGGTCTCTGAACCCCAATGCTGATGTTATGTATCTGAGAAATATAGCTGAAAGAATGAGATAGTGGTGGAGACTTGGAGAATGTGTTAAGGTGTACAAGAGGTTTGAGGTATATTCTTTTCTTCAGTCTCAGTTGAAACGGCTTCGTTTTGAGGGCTGAGGCAGAGGTTGTAGCACAAAAAGGTGTGAGTGGGATATGAGGTGAAAATGGAGTTGTGGATTCAAGTCTCCAAGATTTGTGTTAAAATCTGTTTCAAAGGGAGAAGCAGTTGGTGAGCAGATATATGGAGGTCTTGGGGATGATGCTGTGAAGGCATGAGTGTTTATGGGAACTGTTCAAGTTGATCTATTATTTGGCTAAAGAATTAACATGAGTAATCAGAGGAGAGGAGACGATTTTAGGCGTTTACGATGTGTTTTGCTTGGGGGTCTGCTGCGGTGAGGGAGAATCAGAAAGTTAGAGAGTTGTCCAGGATTGAGAATGATGTGGTGAGAATGCTGCATGATTTTGAAGATTCTGTGCTTCGTGGAATTCTGAATGTTTTGACAATAGAGGAGAGTCATGGACAAGGTATGTGATGAAAGCAGATTGATCTGATTGTGAGAAACAGGAGGCTGCTCACAAGCTTGATCAAGTAACCCATCGATGGTATGTTGTGATCTGATCATTCCTCGAGGGGATTTGATGGACTCCCACAACCGTAGTTTTTTGACTCCATCTGATCTTGATCATTGTGGTTTTACAGAGGAATCTAAAGAAGGAAAATCTGAGTTCTTCCAAGATCCCCTCTTTGGGCCTGTTGTTCATCATGAACATGTTCGTTACATCGTGCAAAGAATTGAAGGATCGAATGAGTTACAAGAGATGATTGGTGATTCTTATCTAAGAAGCTAAATGAGAGTTAAAAGAGATAGATCATAATCAAGTCATTTGGCTACTTGCAGAAATTCCTGACTTGTTTTGAGGAACCTGGCTCTTGTACTTATCGGGGTGTTTCAGATCCCGGCCCTCAAAATCTGCAGTTAGAAGGAGGGGCTAAAGGCTTCAATTCTGCATTTGAAGACATCAAGCTCCTCCATTCTGTTTGGACAATACCGGATCTGCAAACTTCAGGGACGATCTTCGTGTTTCCATGTGCGAGAAGTTGGTTCCAGCTATAAACCTTCCTTGAAAAGTTTAGTAGTAATCCTGAAATAAGGCCCATTCTGAACAAGCACGCCAAGTACTCAGCTGAGGACCTGCAGGCCTAGTCTTAGAGAATTGTTTGCACATACAGAAATATTACATAAATTGATTTGTTTTAAGTAGAAAATGTACAAAAATCGCATTTCTAGGAGACTCAGAAATTGCATTTGTACAATAAATAGGCATCCAAGAATGTCTCAGCAAGATCAATAATACTTTGTATTTAGTTTTCTTTTCTACTTATGTAGTCTGGTTGATCCTTTGTTTTCTTTGCCTTGTGTTTGCAAATTGCAATAAACTAAATAACAATATTAAAGATCCAAAGTCAAGTCATCGAGCTGTTGTTTTCGTGTGACAACCAAGAGAAGTTGAGGAATTTTCTTAATTTTTGACTAAGTCTTCGTAAGCGTTATTGAAAGTCATCTCCTTTCATGTCTGCAATTTCTTTAAGATTTAGGGACCCACAGAACTGCAAGCCACTTTCCAAACCTTTTCCAGCAAATTGATGTAATATTATCTTGTCCCAAGCACAATATATAGTGTTATTACCATTTTCTTTCAATCCACAACCAAATTGTAACTATTCTTTCTACAATCTTTTCTCCAAATCCAGTTTCTCCTGTTCAGTTATTGCCATTTACAAAATGTCTGATGCAGTAATAACTGTAATCCTCACCCAGGTGGCGACAATCATGGCACAGATCAGGCAGGAGGGTGAGATTTAGTATCAGGGTCGAAAAAGAAGTCAAGAAAACTCAAAAGTGCATTTGAGTCCATTAAGGCTGTCTTGTTATGTGAGAAGACATTGGTAAGAAATCAGTCAAGTTTGGCTTCCGAGAAGCTCAAGGATGTCTCCTATGACACCGAGTGTTTTGTCTCAGTGGATAACAGCAAACCTGAAAAGGCAGAGATTGAAGGCCCTGGAAGCCATTCTTCTCCTACTAAAAAGGTATGCTCCCTCGTTACTTTACCTTGTCTGGGTTAGAATAGAGTCGCCTTCGACGTGAATAGCTCTCAAATTAAATACATCAACCGAAATCGTTGTTAGCTGAGATAATGATAGTATAATCTTAGTCGTAAACGGGATTCCCCTGATAGGCCTATAAAACTACGTTTTCATCGTCGTGTCAGATGTACAAGGTTAGAGACATTGATAAGAAACACTCTAGTAAGCGAGTTGTTGTCAAGCAGCCATCAAGAACAGGGCTTAATATAGTTTCTATAGTGGGCATGGGGGGCATTGGTAAGACGACGCTAGCACAGCAGTTTACAATTAGTGCTGTGATTGAGCATTTCGAGAGACGAATGTGGGTTGTGTGTGTCTGAGGCCTTTTGATGAGGTCCGAATTGCAAAAGCCCATTTTGGAAGATGTTGAAGGAATGCCCCATACTTATTTTTGAACTCGAGCCATAACAACGAAAGATTAGGAACCACGTACAAGGGAAGAAGTTCTCCTTGTTCTACCGATGTTTGACGGGACGATTTTAGGAAATGGGAGCAGCTTTTGAACTCTCTCAGCACTGGTGCAGCTGGGAGTGTTCTAGTCACCACCAGAAATGAGAGAGTTGCAAAAGTTATGGGAAGCAGATACAACCTTCCTTTAGGGCAGTTGTCGGGGTGATGATTCGTGGTCTTTATTCAGAGGAGCGTTGTTTTTGAGAAGAAAGCCAGAGGAATGTGAAGAATTGGAGGGAGGTTGGGAGGAAGATCTGATAAGTGCAAGGGCTTACTCTTACTGTCAAGACTATCAGCAGTCTCATTGCGGTTTCAAGAACTCATTGAAAGACTGGCACGACGTCTTGAGTAGTGAGTTCCTGGGAGTTGGAAGAAAGAGAAGGCCTTTTTCCTCCTCTTGATGTTGAGCTACTATGATCTGCCGCTCAACGATGAAAAACGTTGTTTCTCATTTTGCTGCCATCTTTCCTAAAGATCATGTCATAGAGGTGAACCATTTGATCAAACTCTGGATGGCACAAGGCTATCTTAGTTACTGAGATGGTGGAGGATGGAGGCAAAGGTGAGGAGTACCTGCAGACCTGGCATGAGGTCTTTTTTCCAAGACCGAGAAAGAAAAGAACAAAAGAATTAAGTGTAAAAATGCATGATATGTCCATGATTTTGCTCAGTATCTAACCAAGAATGAATGTGTGTGATTGAAGTTAACAACAATTTGGAACGACAAAAATGGAGTCATCCCACAAAAGGGCCCGTCATGTTACCTTGATACGTTCAGAAGACGCTCGTTTTCCTGACGTTCCAATGTAGAAAAAGTTCTTCACATTTCTGGGTTCAATCTTTCCATGATTCTCCACCTATTGTTAGCCAACTTGACAGAGTCGAACCTGAATTGCTACGTCGTTTAGCCGTGTCAGGGCGGCTGGATTTGAAGCCCGCAACAGAATAGGTGAGCTTCCAAGAAAATCGGGACCTGATCAGCTTGAAGTACCTCATACTTATCCACAAATCCATTTGGGAGTTGCCAGCAACCTGTGGTGATCTGTAAAATCTGCAAACACTGAAACTTTCTGCCTGCGACCATCTGAGGAAAACACCTCGACATATTGGGGAGGCTAATCAACCTGAGGGCATCTTGAAGATCGATCGTACCGACAGTCTCAAGACGTTGGCCAAAAGGGATAGGCAACTTGAAATCACTTCACACGCTGAGCAATTCATCATCGTTCGAGGGAATGACCGAGGAAAGCAACATGCAGGCTAGAAGATTAACAAACCTCAACAACCTCCGCGGAAGTCTGAGGATCGAAGGACTGGATATGTAGCAAATGCTGACGAGGCAAGACGGCTGAGCCTGCAGAACAGAACCATCTTTCTGAGTTGCAGATGGACTTCAGCCCTGCATTCAAACAGGCAGCCAAGAATGAGGTGATTAGAAGCTCTTTGTTGAACGAAAATCTGCAATCATTGCAAATCAGTTCATACAGAGGCACTACATTCCTAGCTGGTTCATGACACTAACCAGCCGCTCAAAAGCTTTTTCTGCAAGACTGCAAACTGCACATATTTGCTCCTTTGGGAGATGCCACTCTCCTAAACACTCCACTTGGAGAGGAAGTTTCTTGCGGAATTCTTGGGGCTCAACGTAACCGACAACGACACGATGAACGGCGAAGGCAGGGCAGGCATCATCATCAGAGCAAATGCATTACATTCTATCACGGGAGGAGAGGAGGAGAGATGAATGCCAGTTTTTTGGCTTCTGATGATGATGGCTGCCTGCCTTCGCCGTATCATCCGTGTCGTTGTCGTTTACGTTGAGCCCCAAGAATTCGAGCCCAAGAAACTTTACAGTGTTCATGCCCTCCAAGTGGAGTGTTAGGAGAGATGGCAATCTTCCCAAAGGAGGCAAATATGTGCAGTTTTGGCAGTCTTGCAGAAAAAGCTTTTGCAGGCTGGTTAGTGTCATGAACCAGGAATGTAGTGCCTCTGTATGAACTGATTTGCAATGATTGCAGATTTTCGTTCAAACAAAGCTTCGATCACCTCATCTTGGCTGCCTGTTTGAACTGCAGGGCTGAAGTCCATCTGCAACTCAGAAAGATGGTTCTTGTTCTGCAGCTCAGCCGTCTTGGCCTCGTCAGCATTTGCTACATATCCCAGTCCTTCGATCCTCAGACTTCCGCGGAGGTTGTTGAGGTTGTTTAAATCTTCTAGCCTGCATGTTGCTTCTCCTCGGTCATTCCCTCGAACGATGATGAATTTGCTCAGCGTGTGAAGTGATTTCAAGTTGCCTATCCCTTTTGGCAACGTCTTGAGACTGTCGGTACGATCGATCTCAAGATGCCTCAGGTTGATTAGCCTCCCAATATGTCGAGGTAGTTTCCTCAGATGGTCGCAGGCAGAAAGTTTCAGTGTTTGCAGATTGTACAGATCACACAGGTTTGCTGGCAACTCCCAAAATGGATTGTGGGATAAGTTGAGGTACTTCAAGCTGATCAGTTCCGATTTCTTTTGGAAGCTCACCTATTCTGTTGCGGCTCAAATCCAGCGCCCTGACACGGGCTAAACGACGTAGCAATTCAGGTTCGACTCTGTCAAGTTGGCTAACAATAGGTGGAGAATCATGGAAAGATTGAACCCAAAATGTGAAGAACTTTTCTACATTTGGAACGTCAGGAAAACGAGCGTCTTCTGAACGTATCAAGGTAACATGACGGGCCCTTTTGTGGGATGACTCCATTTTTCGTTCCAAATTGTTGTTAACTTCAATCACACAACATTCATTCTTGGTTAGATACTGAGCAAATCATGGACCATATCATGCATTTTTACACTTAAAATTCTTTTGTCGTCTTTGTCTTTCTGCAGGTCTTGGAAAAAAGACCTCATGGCCAGGTTCTGCAGGTACTCCTGACCTATTGCCTCCATCTCCACCATCTCAGTAGAACTAAGATAGCCTTGTGCCATCCAGAGTTTGATCAAATTGTTCACCTCTATGACATGATCTTTAGGAAAGATGGCACAAAATGAGAAACAACGTTTCATCGTTGAGGGCAGATCATAGTAGCTCAACATCAGAGGAGGAAAAAGGCCTTCTGCTTCTTCCAACTCCCAGAACTCACTACTCAAGACGTCGTGCCAGTCTTTCAATGAGTTCTTGAACCGCATGAGACTGCTGATAGTCTTGACAGTAAGAGGTAAGCCCTTGCACTTATCAGATATCTTCCTCCCAACTCCCTCCAATTCTTCACATTCCTCTGGCTTTCTCTCAAAAAACGCAATCCTCTTGAATAAAGACCACGAATCATCACCCGACAACTGCCCTAAAGGAAGGTTGTATCTGCTTCCCATAACTTTTGCAACTCTCTCATTTCTGGTGGTGACTAGAATTGCACTCCCAGCTGCACCAGTGCTGAGAGAGTTCAAAAGCTGCTCCCATTTCCTAAAATCGTCCGTCCAAACATCGTCTAGAACAAGGAGAAACTTCTTCCCTTGTACGTGGTTCCTAATCTTTCGTGTTATGGTCTCGAGTTCAAATAAGTATGGGGCACTTCCTTCAACATCTTCCAAAATGGCTTTGGCAATTCGGACCTCATCAAAAGGCTCAGACACACACACCACATTCGTCTCTCGAAATGCTCAATCACAGCACTATAATTGTAAACTGCTTGTGCTAGCGTCGTCTTACCAATGCCCCCCATGCCCACTATAGAAACTATATTAAGCCCCTGTTCTTGATGGCTGCTTGACAACAACTCGCTTACTAGAGTGTTCTTATCAATGTCTCTACCTTGTACATCTGACACGACGATGAAAGACGTAGTTTTAGGCCTATCAGGGGATCCCGTTACGACATTGAATTTATACCTATCTTTCTCAGTGGCAATAACGTCGAGTCTTTCGTTGATGTATTTAATCTTGAGAGCTATATCACGTCGAAGGGCGACTCTATTGCAACCCAGACAAGGTAAAGTAACGAGGGAGCATACCTTTTTAGTAGGAGAAGAATGGCTTCCAGGGCCTTCAATCTCTGCCTTCAGGTTTGCTGTTATCCACTGAGACAAAACATCCTCGGTGTCATAGGAGACATCCTTGAGCTTCTCGAGCCAAACTTTGACTGATTCTTCCTTCACCTGTCTCTTCTCAGCATCAACAAGAACAGCCTTAATGGACTCAAATGCACTTTTGAGTTTCTTGACTTCTTTTTCGACCCCTGATACTAATCTCACCTCCTGCCTGATCTGTTGTTCCATGATTGTCGCCACCTGGGTGAGGATTACAGTTATTACTGCATCAGACATTTTTGTAAATGGCAATAAACTGAACAGGAGAAACTGGATTTGGAGAAAGATTGTAGAAAGAATAGTTACAAATTGGTTGGTGGATTGAAAGAAAATGGTAATAACACTATATATTGTGCTTGGGACAAGATAATATTACATCAAATTTGCTTGGAAAAGGTTTGGAAAGTGGCTGTGCAGTTCTGTGGGTCCTAAATCTTAAAGGAAATTGCAGGACATAAAGGAGATGACTTTCAATAACGCGTTACAGAGACTTAGTCAAAAATTAAGAAATTTCCGACAACTTCTCTTGGTTGTCACAGAAAACAACAGCTCGATGACTTGACTTTGGATCTTTAAATATTGTTATTTAGTTTATTGCAATTTGGCTGCAAACACAAGGCAAAGAAAACAAAGGATCAACCAGACTACATAAGTAGAAAAGAAAACTAAATACAAAGTATTATTGATCTTGCTGAGACATTCTTGGATGCCTATTATTGTACAATGCAATTTCTGAGTCTCCTAGAAATGCCGATTTTTGTACATTTCCTTCTACTTAAAACAAAATCAATCTTTATGTAATAATTTCTGTATGTGCAAACAAATTCTCTAAGACTAGAGCCTGCAGGTCCTCAGCTGAGTACTTGGCGTGCTTGTTCAGAATGGGCCTTATTTCAGGATTACTACTAAACTTTTCAAGGAAGGTTTTATAGGCTGGAACCAACTTCTCGCACATGGAAACACGAAGATCGTCCCTGAGTTGCAGATCCGGTATTGTCCAAACAGAATGGAGGAGCTTGATGTCTTCAAATGCAGAATTGAAGGCCTTTAGCCTCCTTCTAACTGCAGATTTTGAGGGCCGGGATCTGAAACACCGAGTAATGTACAAGCCAGGTTCCTCAAAACAAGTCAGGAATTTGCTGCAAGTAGATGACTGATAATTGATCATCTCTAATTTAACATTCTCATTTAGCTTCTTGAGATAGAATCACCAATCATCTCTTGTAACTCATTCGATCCTTCAATTCTTTGCACGATGTAACGAACATTGTTCATGATGAACAACAGGCCCAAAGAGGGATCTTGGAAGAACTCAGATTTCTTCTTTAGATTCCTCTGTAAAACCACAATGATCAAGATCAGATGGAGTTCAAGAAAACTACGGTTGTGGGAGTCCATCAAATCCCCTCGAGGAATGATCAGATCACCAAAATCCATCGATGGGGTTGACTTGATCAAGCTTGTGAGCAGCCTCCTGTTTCTCACAATCAGATCAATCTGCTTCATCACATACTCTGTCAACCCATGAACTTCTCCTCTATTGTCAGAAACATCAGAAATTCCACGAAGCACAGAAAAAATGCAGCATTCTCCCCACATCATTCTCAATCCTGGACAACGTTTCTGCGCAGATGTTTCTGATCTCTTCTCCCCGCACAGACTTGAAAAGGGCATCAACGCTCGGCAGAACCCAAGCAAACACATCGTAAACGCCTAAAATCGTCTCCATCCTATCATAAGGCTGATTACTCATGGTTATTTCTTTAGCAAAAGTAAATAGATCAACAGCAAAATCATGAACAGTTCCCATAAAACACTCATCCTTCACAGCATCATCCCCAAGACCCTCAAATATCTGCTCACACAACTGCTTCTCCCTTTGAAACAAGATTTTAACACAAATCTTGGAGACTTGAATCCACAACTCCATTTTCACCTTCAACATATCCCACTCACACCTTTTTGTGCTACAACCTCTGCTCAGCTCCTCAAAACGAAGCCGTTTCAACTGAGACTGAAGAAAAGATATCCTCAAACTCTTGTACACCTTAACACATTCTCCAAGTCTCCCACCACTATTCATTCTTTCAGCTATATTTCTCAGATACATAACCACATCAGCATTTGGGGGTTCAGAGACCACATAATCTTCAAACCTGGACACGTAGGCCGTGCTATCATTCACCGAGCTCCATTCCGTGGTGGAACTCGGCCCGGCTTGGTACTCCGATTGTCTGCTCAAAACTGCGATGAACTCGCGCTTGAGTCGAGCCAGGGCTCGACATCAGCTCGTTCGACCCCTTACATTATCCGACTGCTGGAGTCTGTCGACGGCCTGCATGTACTGGCCTATTTCACGGCGGCCGGAATCGAAGATGAGCTCGTGAGGGGGGGGAGTTCCATTGAGAAATCGTGTCAACGGCGGATTGCTGGGACAGCGATGATCCCATCACAGTTTGGAAAGTGGCAACTATAGTTTTGAGCATGGAATCCGGCAGGATATGGGAATCTTAACGTTGTTACAGTTTTCGGCAAGAAGATGCTTGCTGACAAGAACTCGTCCACTTTGAAGGCTTGCTGAAAATTCAGCCTGCATTCCGACACTCTCTCCGAAACATCTACTCATATTTATTTTTTTTATAGTTATTTTCTTGTAGATAATAAATGATAAACTAATACCCATTTCAAGAACAGAAAATTCTTATCCAATTAAATTAATTCCGTCGTATATTTATTATATAATTAATTATTTTTTAACACTATATATTAATAATATAATAAATATATTATATTTGATATATAATTAATTCAAATTTAATAATTTCATATTCAAGAATAGAATTTTCCAATAAATACTTAATAATCCGAGTATTAGTAAAACGCGTTTAGTAGACACCCAAATTTTTGTGTTTTTGTTTTTTCTTTAAGACAACACGAGATAAACACGTCTTTGAGGAGAGAGAGAGAGAGGGATTGACTCCGGAAAGACTTATATATATATTATTGATTGATTCAGCAATCAGCAATAATAATATAATGTAAGAAAGCTTTATTTTTTTTGTTAACAACCTCCTTTTCTTTCTTTCTATACTAAATACTAATCATTGGCCCTTGATTCTACCATAACAGTGAATGCCAACTTCTTATTTTAGCTTTGTGTTTTAGGTATATTTTTAGTCAACGTGGATGCAAATTGTTATAAAATATGACTCATCACCCATTTGGTAGGTTCAGCTCAAAATACCTTAAATTTTTCACTTGAATGGCTCAGCTCATTCCACCTCTCTGGTCTATTTATCGGCTCAATCCATCTCTCTCACCTGACCCACTCACTCAACATGATGATTTCTCTTATATTTATATTCTCCTCTTTAAACAAAACCCTGACCCTAATTCATTTCCACCGACCCCTCGTCTTTTCCACTTCGTTTCTCTGTCGATTTTCTATCTCTCTTCTCGATTTTCCTCCTCCGCC
>JACGWL010000035.1:0-19003 GCA_034509725.1 Sesamum angolense
AGAGAGTGTTTATTTAGTATTTGCGACGGTTTTATTAAAAAAAATTAATTATCTATCTTACCAACTTGTAGTTATTATTTCAATTAGTAAATTTACCACGGCCTATTAAGGGTTAAAGACCTACTTCTGGTCAAGTTTCGTCAGATTTTGAGACAATTTTTATTTCAGATATTTTCCACGATTTTATTGAAGAAAGTTTGCTTACCTTTCTTACTAACTTGTACTGATTATTTGACTTAGCAAATTTAACATGCAATATTATAGGTTAAGACCTACCTCTCAGTTACGTTTTCTCAGATTCTGAGTCAGTTTTTATTTTAGCTATTTTTGCACGATTTTATTCACTAAAGTTTGCTTACCTATCTTATTAACTTGTAGTTATTATTTCAATTAGCAAATTTACCATGGAGTATTATACCTTTGGGTCAAATTTCGTTAGATTCTGAGAAAATTTTTATTTCAGCTATTTTGCACGATTTTATTAAAGAAAGTTTGCTTACCTATCTTACTAATTTGTAGTTATTATTTCACTTTGCAAATTTGCCATGCACTATGATGGGTAAAGACCTATCTCTCGGTCAAGTCTCGTCAGATTTTGAGACAGTTTATATTTTAGCGATTTTGCACGGTTTTATTAAAAAAAATTAATTATCTATCTTACCAACTTGCAGTTATTATTTCAATTACCAAATTTACCATAGCGTATTAAGGGTTAAGACCTACTTCTGGGTCAAGTTTCGTCAGATTTTGAGACAATTTTTTTTCAGCTATTTTTGCCGGTTTTATTAAAGAAAATTTGCTTACTATCTTACTAATTTGTATTTATTATTTTCACTTAGCAAATTTACCATGCACTATGGTCGGTTTAAAACCTACCTCTCGGTCAAGTTATGTTAGATTCTGAGACAGTTTATGTTTTATCTATTTTGCATGGTTTATTAAAAAAAAATTAATTAACTTTCTTACCAACTTGTAGTTATTATTTCACTTAGCAAATTTACCATGGCGTATTAAGGGTTTAGACCAACCTCTAGGGTCAACTTCGTCAGATTTTGAAACAATTTTTATTTCAGCTATTTTCCACAATTTTATTAAAGAAAGTTTGTCTACCTAAGTTACTAACTTGTAGTGATTATTTCACTTAGCAAATTTAACATACACTATTATAGGTTAAGACCTACCTGTCGATCAAGTTTTGTCAGATTCTAAGTCAGTTTTTATTTTAGCTAATTTGCACGGTTTTATTAAATAAAGTTTGCTTACCTATCATATTAACTTGTAGATATTATTTCAATTAGCAAATTTACCATGGAGTATTTTACCTTTGGGTCAAAATTTCGTCAGATTCTGAGACAATTTTTATTTCTACTATTTTGCATGATTTTATTAAAGAAGTTTGCTTACCTATCTTACTAATTTGTAGTTATTATTCCACTTAGCAAATTTACCATGCACAATGATGGGTTAAGACCTACCTCTCGGTCAAGTTTCGTCAGATTCTGAGACAATTTTTATTTCATCTATTTTGAACGATTTTATGAAAGAAAGTTTGCTTACCTATCTTACTAATTTGTAATTATTATTTCACTTAGCAAATTTGCCATGCACTATGATCGGTAAAGACCTACCTCTCGGTCAAGTCTCGTCAGTTTCTGAGACAGTTTATATTTTAGCTATTTTGCACGATTTTATTAAAAAAAATTAATTATCTATCTTACCAACTTGTAGTTATTATTTCAATTAGCAAATTTACCATGGCGTATTTAAGGTTTAAGACCTACTTTTGGGTGAAGTTTCGTCAGATTCTGAGACAATTTTATTTCAGCTGTTTTGCACAATTTATTAAAGAAAGTTTCCTTACCTATCTCTCTCTCTATGCTAAGGCGAATTAAACCTCCAATGCATGAGATTTTCACACACACCCTCCATCCTCACCAAGCCACTGTCGCCGGCAAACCTCGCCGGCGACAGTCCCCCCCCACCCCGCCAACCCCCCCCACCCCACCACCGACGAACCCAGCGTCCCTGCCCCAAACCATCAACGACGGAAACGCGGAAGTGCTGCCGCTCGACCAAAATCCCAAACCCACGTGGTCTTCTCTCAGCCGCCCCAAATCCGCCGACGGCGACCACTCGCAGAGTCGCCGGCACCCCGATTTCACTCCTAACCTCTCAATTTCGTCTACCCACCTCTCAAAACCAAATGGGTCACCCCTTCGTCGCCGAACCCTAGGCAGCCCCATTTCGAATTTTTCTTTCCTTCTGCGGCGGATTTCCGTCATCGGAGCTTCCACCACCGGCCCAACCTTTGGACGCCTCGCCTCAACCCCCAGCCTCGACCCCACCTCTCACATCAGACACCCAGCCCCTTTCGACCACCGTGTCGGATTTTTCCTTATTTTCTGTTTTCTCTTTTCTCAGTTTTTCATCGGCAACGTCGTTACCCACCCACTTCGTCAACCGCAGACCTCCCCCCTCTCCCGCCACCGGCACAATTTGTCAGACCTCACAGCATCTCGACCACTGCTCTACTAAATTTTAGACCGTGAAATTTCTGCTTCTCTCTATTTTCTTTTTTCAGCTTTGTCAACAGTCCCCCTCACTGCTCCAGCCAATCCCGTCGCCGAGTCATGCTGTAAAACTGCCTCACTGAAGAAGATGGAGGAGGCTCTTAATCCGCAGCCAAAATCCCCAAAATTGTAGTACGCCAAGGCCACATAGCAACCGGCAGCAGCTCACTTCCAACATGACCCCGTGCGGGCGGCGAAGAAGACGTTCCAAGACGACGCTATGAGGCTGATTGGTTCAGATTCTAGCTACAAGGGCGAACCAGGTATTATCTACTCCCCCAAAGAGACGGCCGAACTTGCCGCTCGTTTGAAATTTGCACTTGTCGGTAAGTTTTCTCATGGACTCCCCAATATGAATTTCTTACGAATTCGTATTGTTAAACTTGGCTTGAAAGGTAATGTTTCTGTTGGGAGGTTAATTTCAAACACGTGCTTATTCGTTTATCAAATGAAGAGGATTTTTCTAGCATTTGGCTTAGAGGAGAATGGATATTTGATAGCTTCCACATGAGAGTTTTTAAATGGACCCCTGATTTTGATCCTCAAATTGAGTCCCCCATTGCCCTTGTGTGGATTCGTTTGCCAGCATTACCTGTTCATTTGTTTGAGAAAAATGCATTGTTCACACTTGCTACTAAAATTGGGAAACCTTTGAGAATGGATGAACCAACTGCGGACCTTTCAAGGCCTGACTTAGCTCGGGTCTGTATTGAAATTGATGTCACATCCCCTAAGGTCCAAGCGGTCCACCTTCAAATCGAAGGAAAAACCTATATGCAACAAGTAATTTATGAAAACTGCCCACCCTACTGTACCTCTTGTAATCATCTTGGTCATGAGATAGCAAATTGCATTGTCACACATAACAATGAGAAACGACAAGTTGACATGGATTCAAAACTCATCGGTGACCTTCTAAATAATAAAGAGGATACTAGAGATCTTAGAGAACTCATTAATCATAAAAGAAAGGGCAGAAATGTGGTAACTAACCCGACTGATACTGCTTCACCTCGACCAATGTTGGGCAAAATGCTGAAAATCCTCTGAATGTAGCTAATAATAAGCATGCTGATGTCACTGAGCTTAATGCATATGATATTCTTGTTGCTAATGATGTTTCCTCTTATCCTTCACATGTACCCGAGCCCGAACTACCAAATCTCCCACAAAACAGTGGCACTGGGCATGTAGCGGAGGCATCACTTGAGGACTCTAACTATGAAGATCCACTAATTGCAGCCCTTCTTGACAGAAAATTGGGAGACAGACAAAACAGGTCGAAAGGAACAACAAACATCCACATTGAAGCATTGGAAGGCAAAACCAATGGGGGTGATCAAAACTCTCAGATTTTAATGGCTCCAAACTCAACTCCTAAAGAAACACCACAACAAAATACGAGCCTCTTCAGGAAGTGGACTCGGGGAGAAAGCAGTAAACAAAGAAACAGGGAGGATAAAGCACGAGAGCAATCATCACCGACAATTCAAACGACCGTCCTTGAAAGCAATGGAGAAGAGGAGCCCACCCCTATCTCCAACCGGTTTCAAAGCTTAGAAGATATGGAAATGGAGGACATCTTACAACACATCGAAAACATGCAGACCTCCAAATCCCCGGCCGTTGGAAAGGGAGTAGAACGAGGAGAAGATGACGGACATTTTCACAAAAAAAAACCATTCCCGGACCTCAAGAAGGAGAAGAAATTCAACAAGCAATCATTTTCAAAGACTCCGCTATTTCCAATAAGCACAAAAGGAACAAATCCCTCGAAGGAATAACAGAAAAATCAATGAAAATGGCGGAAAAGGTACTATCTCTCCAAAGACCTTCACAAGAAGGAAAACAAGGTCATCTTCCTCATCATCCCCCCATTTTTAATGTTGAAGCTCATTATATGGAATATTAGAGGTATTGGTAAACCAGAAAAGCAAAAAATTCTTACTGATATGCTTGCTGAAAAAAATCCTCATATGTTGATTCTTTTAGAACCCTTTATACAGCTTGATGATAATTCCTTTACTCGTAAATTTGGTTTTCAATCGGTTGTTTCTAACGTTAACAATAAGATCTGGTGTTTTGCAAAGTGTGGTGTTGATATACAGATGATACAGGATCATGAGCAATTCTTGCACCTAAAAGTTAATCCAGGAGCATCCCAGGAGGACATTTTTTGCACATTCGTTTACGCCAAATGCTATAGAAACTCTAGGAGACTTTTGTGGGACGAATTAACATGCATTTCCAATCTGCACGCCCCATGGTTGGTAGGGGGGGATTTCAACGTCATCCTACATCCTAATGAAAATCAAGGCGGGGACATGAGAAGAATGGGACCTAGTGACGACTTCAATGACATGATGATTGATACCAGATTAATGGATGCGGGCTTCGAAGGGGACCCCTACACCTGGACCAACAAAAGAGTTTGGAAGAGACTGGACAGAGTGTTGTATTCCAAAGAATGGACTGATACCTACAATTCGACGAGGGTCCAACACCTCCCAAGAAGACTATCTGATCATCATCCTCTTTTCATAACTGCAGCCAAAACGAGAACAGAAAGCCCTCTTCCTTCAGAATCCAAAACATGTGGCTGAATCATCACAGTTTCTTTGACACAGTCAGACAAGAATGGAACCTCCCGATCGAGGTTATGGCATGTACAAGCTCCAACAGAAAATATATAGAACCAAGGAGTTACTCAAACGATGGAACAGAGAAGTCTTCGGAAACGTCTTCACAACAGTAGAACATGCAAAGCAGGAAGCCGAAGAAGCGGAAAAGAATTTTGACAGAGACCCATCGGAAGCCAACCTTGCAGCCCTTAACAAATGCAACGCGGCCTTGGTCCATGCACTCTCCCTGAATGGAAATATTGTAGGCAGAAGAGTAATTGTAAGTGGCTCGAAGACGGGGAAAGGAACACAAAATACTTTCACTCGCTTGTAAAAAAAAAAAAAGGCTCAAGTCCACAATCCACAGAATCTTTGAAGAACACTAAGAAATCTCCGATCCGGACCAAATTAAAGATTCTGCGCCTCGATACTTTGAAAACCTCCTCTCAGGTATCTCGTATAGAAATGACACCCCGGACTTCCCTTTTCAGTTCTATAAACTGTCCCCGGATGCAGTCCACAGCATCTGTAATATCCCTACACAGGAGGAAATTATGGACATTTTCTTCAGTATTGATAAAGACAGTGTTGCCGGTCCGGATGGATTTTCATCAGTCTTTTTTCAAAAGTGTTGGGATTTCATCAAAAATGATATCCAGGAGGCAGTCAGGGATTTCTTTTGTGGTACCCCCATGCCGAGGAGTTTTAAAGCAACCACGATTGTGCTCATCCCGAGAGTGGAGTCCCCGCAGGCTTGGAGTGATTTCAGACCTATATTATTGTGCAATGTCACCAACAAAATCTTGTCTAAGTTGCTCTACAAGAAGCTCTCACTATCACTCCCAAACCTCATCTCCCCGTCTCAAAGTAGTTTCGTCACAGGCAGGTTTAATCAGCGATAATATTCTAATGGCTCAAGAGATGATTCACCACCTGGACCTCAGATATAAGAACAGCAACTTGGTCATCAAGCTTGATATGTCTAAAGCGTATGATAGAATCGACTGGAATTTCCTTCTGTTTATCATGGAAAAAATGTGTTTTCCAAGCAGATTCCTTTCTCTCATAAAACACGCAATCAAAGACTGTTGGTTCACAGTCCTGGTTAATGGGGAAATGGCAGGCTTTTTCAAATCCATGCGGGGGCTAAGACAATGTGACCCGATATCTCCAGCCCTTTTTATTATTGCGGTGGAGGCCCTTTCAAAAGGAATTGACCATCTCTTCAATGGAAACCCAGACATGTACTTCCAGGTGAAATGCGAGGTTAAGATCTCTCATCTCTCATATGCTGATGACGTGATCATATTCACTAATTGCAAGGAGGCAGGGCTTCTCAGACTTATGAACTTTCTGAGAAAATTTGAAGAACAGTCGGGGCAGCAGATCAATCAAGCGAAAAAGTGCATTCATCTCTTGAGCCAATCTTATTGCAAACAGGATCAAGAACATCACTGGATTCTATGACAGGTCTCCCCATCACCTACCTTGGAGCGCCTCTGTATAAGGGCAACAAGCGGAAAGTCCTTTATGAGAACCTGATAGACAAAGTGAGAAACAGAATCTCTGGTTGGGAAAACTGCCACCTATATTATGGAGAGCGCCTACTGCTTATTAAGACAGTGTTATCATCTATTTAAACAGTGCCAGAAACTTGTAAGACTTTTTAAGCTTTCTGCACCTTACAGAACAGAGGAAAATTCACTATAAAACTTGTTTCCCCACTGAGGGACTTACACCCTGGTATCTGCATTCAGCTACAAATTATGCACTAGGCTGAACAACTCCCATTCATTGCAAAATTATTCCGGAACCTCCAAAGTTTTCACGACGGACTCGAGCATTTGGAAAAGACTCTGCATGATCCGGAAAGAAGCACAAGGGAACATATTTTGGAGCTTGGGTACCAGCAATATCTCCTTCTGGCACGACTTGTGGCTTCCGGAAGGCTCCTTAGACACCTTAATTGGAACACAATGCAACCTCCACATTCCGGTCAACTGGTTCTGGAACAATCAAGAGTGGGACATCCATAAAGTCCAACAAGCAGTACCGCACCACATGATTGATCAGATCACAGGGGTTCCTATCAACATCAACCAACCCGATTGCCTATATTGGAAATTGTCAAAAGATGGAGCTTTCACGACGAAATCCACATGGAATGCAATCCGTAATCACCAACAATCACAACCAATCTACAGATCCCTCTGGTCCAAGCTGATTATTCCTAACATATCCGTCTTTGCTTGGAAGCTGATCCAAAACTAGATACCTGTGGAAGAGAGACTCAAGAAAAAGGGAATCACATTGGTATCCAAATGTCGTTGCTGTGAATCAGAAGAAACCATACCGCATGTATTCATCCACAACAAAAAATCATTAGAAGCTTGGGGTTTTTTTGCATCCACATTCCAAATCAATATCCCCCAATCTAATGATATTTCCACCCTCATCCAGTCCTGGAAAAACAGAAACAGCGGGCCGCATATCCGAGATTATATCCCGTTACTGATTCTGTGGAATATATGGTGTCTTCGGAATGAATCAAAACACAAAGGGGCAGAGTTCAAGGCGTCAACTATTATCAGCAAAACACTGATATATCTCCAAAATCTTCACCGCTGCCGGGTAATGAAATCGGAGCACACACAAGGCGACCTATTCACTGTGAACTCTCTCAACAATCCTCCCAGGCCCCCTCCACTGAAAAAACCAATCACCCAATTATCCACTGGGTTGGTACAACACCGATGGGCTCCCAACCAGGCAAGGGGGCATTCAACCACCTCGGAACAACTTTCGCCTTCCTGGAACCTCTTTGGATACGAAACTGAATTAGGCAACACTCTGACAATTATTGAATAAAAATTTTAAAATTAGGAAATCTCCAAAAAAATCCATCATATCCTCCCACAAGTATTCCTAAAAAACCTTCAAAACATCAAGTCAAGTCAACAATCATTCAGAGAAGGTAACCAAGCAGCAGATTTCCTAGCTAATCAAGCATGCTCGGAACAACAACTTTGTATCCTCTAAGAGGACGGGATCATAGGTAAAGCGAAAGGTATTGTAACTCTTGACTCTTGTGGCATACCTTACATTCGTTTTAAAAACCACTAACAATTTTTTTTTCGAAGTGAAAGGCATGCTCGATCTGATCAAGGTCTTAGGTAAGATGTATCTGTTTCATTTGGTGTTACATTCGTGTTTGTTGGAGACAATGGTACTCTCTGTCGTACTACTTCCCTCGAAAAAACACTCCATCAATATCCTGGAAGCAAAAGTGCCACCGTGATAAGAAAGGTAAGAAGGGAGTCATCCAACATCAGGTACGCACGGGTGGGTTTATTCTGGTTGTGAAATCGGGCGGTGTCACCTTTTGTTGATAAGTGAGCATTGGGGCTGTGACCCATTTTTTGTTCATGTTGATCGGGCTGTGACCCACTTTTGTTCATATCTGCTTACTGGGGCCGTGTCCCACTTTTGTCCATATCTGCTTACTGGGGCTGTGACCCCCCTTTTGTGTTTTAACGCGTTTACTGGGGCTGTGTCCCACTTTTGTCCATATGTCTGCTTATTGGGGCTGTGTCCCTTGTCTTGTTCATATGTTGATGGGGCGGTGGCCCACTTTTGTTCATTTTGGGGGTTTGGGGCTCTGACAGCTGACCGAGATTTCTATCCCCATCTTTTTACTTTTAGGGAAAATGATAATCATCCCCCCCACCCCACCTTTTTTTTTTTATTGAGGAGATGGTTCTTGATACTTTGAGTAAGCTTAATCTTCCCTCGGTCTTTTTGGAAGTATTTGGCTTGCTGTGTCTTTTTGTTGTTTTTTGTTGCACCGATGATTCAAGTGTGTTAGACACAAGTCATCGCAACCCCCTTTTTTTTTTTTCATTCCATTTTTGTAAGGGAGTATTGTTTACGCTTTGAATGCCTTTGTAAGGGAGTAGTACTCCTTATTTACGCTTTGGGAATCACTGTTAGGGAGTTGTACTCCTTTTTTTTTGGCTTTCAGGTGCGCCATTCAAGCTGTAAGGGAGTGGTACTCCTTGTTTATAGATTTCGTAGGAAAATAGGGAGTTAGCACTCCCCGTTGTAACCTTGATTTTTTTTTGCTTATATAGAAGGGACGGGGACTCCGAAAAGATCCCCCCACCTCCTCGGGTGGTTTTAAAAAAAAAAAAAAGTTTGCTTACCTATCTTACTACTTTGTAATTATTATTTCACTTAGCAAATTTGCCATGCACTATGATGGGTTAAGACCAACCTCTCGGTCAAGTTTCATCATATTCTGAGACAGTTTATATTTTATATATTTTGCATAGTTTTATTAAAAAAAATTAATTATCTTTCTTACCAACTTGTAGTTATTATTTTAATTAGCAAATTTACCATGGTGTATTAAAGGTTTAGACCAACCTCTGGATCAAGTTTCGTCAGATTTTGAGACAATTTTAATTTCAGCTATTTGCCACGATTTTATTAAAGAAAGTTTGCTTACCTATCTTACTAATTTGTAGTTATTATTTCACTCAGCAAATTTGCCACGCACTATGATGGGTTAAGACCTACCACTCGGCCAAGTTTCGTTAGATTCTGAGTCAGTTTTTATTTTAGCTATTTTGCACGGTTTTATTAAATAAAGTTCGATTACGTATCTTATTAACTTATAGTTATTATTTCAATTAGCAAATTTACCTTGGAGTATTATACCTTTGGGTCAAATTTCGTCAGATTCTGAGACAATTTTTATTCCAGAAATTTTGCACGATTTTATTAAAGAAAGTTTGCTTACCTATCTTACTAATTTGTAGTTATTATTTCACTTAGCAAATTTACCATGCACTATGATGGGTTAAGACCTACCTCTCTTCAAGTTTCGTCAGATTCTGACACAGTTTATATTTTACCTATTTTGCACGATTTTATTAAAAAACATTAATTACCTATCTTACCAACTTGTAGTTATTATTTCAATTAACAAATTTCCTACGACGTATTAACGGTTAAGACCTATCTCTGGGTCAAGTTTCGTCGGATTTTGAGACAATTTTTATTTCAGCTATTTTGCACGATTTTATTAAAGAAAGTTTGCTTACCTATCTTACTAATTTGTAGTTATTATTTCACTTAGCAAAATTACCATGCACTATGATGGGTTAAGACCTACCTCTCGGTCAAGTTTCGTCAGATTCTGAGACAGTTTATATTTTAGCTATTTTGCACGGTTTTATTATTAAAAAAAATTAATTACCTATCTTACCAACTTGTAGTTATTATTTCAATTAGCAAATTTCCGATACGTATTAAGGGTTAAGACTACCTCTGGGTGAATTTTCGTTCGATGAGACAATTTTTTATTTAAGCTATTTTCCCCATTTTTATAAAAAATTGTTTGCTAACCTAATTAAACTTTAAAGTTTTTCATACTAACAAGACCTTCCCTCGTTTAGTTTCTCGACAATTTTTATATTAGCTAATCAACGTTTTTATTAAATTATTAAATTTTGCTTAACTTTTATTAAATAAACTACTTATTTATTAGCAAATTTTATTATTTCAAAGAATATCCTACTTTTTACCATTGGTTAATAAATTACAATTTCCTATTCGTGGATTTTTTCGAGATTTCAGCTATTGACAAGTTTGCTTACCTATCTTACTAATTTGTAGTTGATCTGCTTAGCATATTGGGTATACCTACCTCTCGGTCATTATCAGATTTGAGACAGTTATATTTTAGCTATTTTTTTATTAAAAAAAAATTAATTATATACTATTTACTTTTATTATTTCAATTATCAAATTTCCCATGACGTATTAAGGGTTGAGATCTACCTCTGGTCAAGTTTCGTCAGATTTTGAGACAATTTTTATTTCAGCTATTTTGCAGGATTTTATTAAAGAAAGTTTACTTACCTATCTTACTAATTTGTAGTTATTATTTCACTTAGCAAATTTGCCATGCACTATGATGGGTTAAGACCTACCTCTCGGTCAAGTTTCGTCAGATTCTGAGACAGTTTATATTTTAGCTATTTTGCACGATTTTATCAAAAAAAATTAATTATATATCTTACCAGCTTGTAGTTATTATTTCGATTAGCAAATTTACCATGGCGTATTAAGGGTTAAGACCTACTTCTGGTCAAGTTTTTTCATATTTTGAGACAATTTTTATTTCATCTATTTTGCACGATTTTATTAAAGAAAGATTGCTTACCAATCTTACTAACTTGTAGTGATTATTTCACTTACCAAATTTAACATGCACTATTATATGTTAAGACCTACCTCTCGGTCAAGTTTTGTCAGATTCTGAGTCAATTTTTTATTTTAGTTATTTTGCACGGTTTTATTAAATAAAGTTTGCTTACGTATCTTATTGCCTAGTAGTTATTATTTCAATTAGCAAATTTACCATGGAGTATTATACCTTTGGGTCAAATTTCGTCAGATTCTGAGACAATTTTTATTTCAGCTATTTTGCACGATTTTATATTAAAGAAAGTTTGCTTACCTATCTTACTAATTTGTAGTTATTATTTCACTTAGCAAATTTGCCATGCACTATGATGGGTTAACACCTACCTCTCGGTCAAGTTTCGTCAGATTCTGAGATAGTTTTATATTTTAGCTATTTTGCACGGTTTTTTTAAATAAAGTTTGCTTACCTACTTATTAACTTGTAGTTATTATTTCATTTAGCAAATTTATCATGGAGTATTATACCTTTGGGTCAAATTTTTGTCAGATTCTAAGATAATTTTTATTTCAGCTATTTTGCACGATTTTATTCAAGAAAGTTTGCTTACCTATCTTACTAATTTGTAGTTATTATTTCACTTAGCAAAATTACCATGCACTATGATGGGTTAAGACCTACCCTCTCGGTCAAGTTTCGTCAGATTCTGAGACAGTTTATATTTTAGCTATTTTGCACGGTTTTATTAAAAAAAATTAATTACCTATCTTACCAACTTGTAGTTATTATGTCAATTAGCAAATTTCCCATGACGTATTAAGGGTTAAGACCTACCTTGGGTGAAGTTTCGTCAGATTTTGAGACAATTTTTATTTAAGCTAATTTCCACGATTTTATTAAAGAAAGTTTGCTTACCTATCTTGCTAATTTGTAGTTATTATTTCACTTAGCAAATAATATCATGCACTATGATGGGTTAAGACCTACCTTCGGTCAAGTTTCGTCAGATTCTGAGACAGTTTATATTTTTAGCTATTTTGCACGGTTTTATTAAAAAAAATTAATTACCTATCTTACCAACTTGTAGTTATTATTTCAATTAGCAAATTTCCCATGACGTATTAAGGGTTAAGACCTACCTCTGGGTGAAGTTTCGTCAGGTTTTGAGACAATTTTTTATTTAAGCTATTTTCCACGATTTTATATTAAAGAAAGTTTGCTTACCTATCTTACTAACTTGTAGTAATTATTTGACTTAGCAAATTTAACATGCACTATTATAGGTCAAGACCTTCCTCTCGGACAAGTTTTGTCAGATTCTTAGTCAGTTTTTTATTTTAGCTATTTAGCACGGTTTTATTAAATAAAGTTTGCTTACCTATCTTATTAACTTGTAGTTATTATTTCAGTTAGCAATTTTCCATGACGTATAAAGGTTAAGACCTACCTCTGGGTCAAGTTTCGTCAGATTTTGAGATAATTTTTATTTCAGCTATTTTGCACGATTTTATTAAAGAAAGTTTGCTTACCTATCTTACTAATTTGTAGTTATTATTTCACTTAGCATATTTACCATGCACTATCATGGGTTAATACCTACCTCTCGGTCAAGTTTTATCAGATTCTGAGACAGTTTATATTTTAGCTATTTTGCACGGTTTTATTAAAAAAAATTAATTACCTATCTTACCAACTTGTAGTTATTATTTCAATTATCAAATTTCCCATGACGTATTAAGGGTTGAGATCTACCTCTGGGTCAAGTTTCGTCAGATTTTGAGACAATTTTTATTTCAGCTATTTTGCAGGATTTTATTAAAGAAAGTTTACTTACCTATCTTACTAATTTGTAGTTATTATTTCACTTAGCAAATTTGCCATGCACTATGATGGGTTAAGACCTACCTCTCGGTCAAGTTTCGTCAGATTCTGAGACAGTTTATATTTTAGCTATTTTGCACGGTTTTATAAAAAAAAATTATTATATATCTTACCAGCTTGTAGTTATTATTTCAATTAGCAAATTTACCATGGCGTATTAAGGGTTAAGACCTACTTCTGGGTCAAGTTTCGTCATATTTTGAGACAATTTTTATTTCATCTATTTTGCACGATTTTATTAAAGAAAGATTGCTTACCAATCTTACTAACTTGTAGTGATTATTTCACTTACCAAATTTAACATGCACTATTATATGTTAAGACCTACCTCTCGGTCAAGTTTTGTCAGATTCTGAGTCAATTTTTATTTTTAGCTATTTTGCACGGTTTTATTTAAATAAAGTTTGCTTACGTATCTTATTGCCTAGTAGTTATTATTTCAATTAGCAAATTTACCATGGAGTATTATACCTTTGGGTCAAATTTCGTCAGATTCTGAGACAATTTTTATTTCAGCTATTTTGCACGATTTATTAAAGAAAGTTTGCTTACCAATCTTACTAATTTGTATTTATTATTTCACTTAGCAAAATTACCATGCACTATGATGGGTTAAGTCCTACCTCTCGGTCAAGTTTCGTCAGATTCTGAACAGTTTATATTTTAGCTATTTTGCACGGTTTTATTAAAAAAAATTAATTACCTATCTTACCAACTTGTAGTTATTATTTCAATTTGCAAATTTCCCATGACGTATTAAGGGTTAAGACCTACCTCTGGGTGAAGTTTCGTCAGATTTTGAGACAATTTTTATTTAAGCTATTTTCCACGATTTTATTAAAGAAAGTTTGCTTACCTATCTTGCTAATTTGTAGTTATTATTTCACTTAGCAAATATACCATGCACTATGATGGGTTAAGACCTACCTCTCGGTCAAGTTTCGTCAGATTCTGAGACAGTTTATATTTTAGCTATTTTTGCACGGTTTATTAAAAAAAATTAATTACCTATCTTACCAACTTGTAGTTATTATTTCAATTAGCAAATTTCCCATGACGTAATAAGGGTTAAGACCTACCTCTGGGTGAAGTTTCGTCAGATTTTGAGACAATTTTTATTTAAGCTATTTTCCTCGATTTTATTAAAGAAAGTTTACTTACCTATCTTACTAATTGTAGTAATTATTTGACTTAGCAAATTTAACATGCACTATTATAGGTTAAGACCTTCCTCTCGTCAAGTTTTGTCAGATTCTGTGTCAGTTTTTATTTTAGCTATTGTGCACGGTTTTATTAAATAAAGTGTGCTTACCTATCTTATTAACTTGTAGTTATTATTTCAATTAGCAAATTTTCCATGACGTATAAAGGGTTGAGACCTACCTCTGGGTTAAGTTTCGTCAGATTTTGAGACAATTTTTATTTCAGTTATTTTGCACGATTTTATTAAAGAAAGTTTGCTTACCTATCTTACTAATTTGTAGTTATTATTTCACTTAGCATATTTACCATGCACTATTCATGGGTTTAAGACCTAACGTCTCGGTGAAGTTTCATCAGATTCTGAGACAGTTTATATTTTAGCTATTTTGCACGTAGTTGTGTAAGGAACACTTGGAGACTGTCACGCAATCGTAGTGCCAGGTCATTACTAGCTGTGACAGTCTAGCGCTCTGTGTAGTCATCATAATGGTGGAGATCTGTTCTATACCAGTTTTAGCGGACATGCGAGTGTTGAGGGAAGTGCTCTAAGACCTACCTCTGGGTGAAGTTTCGTGGCAGCAGATTTGTGAGACAATTTTTGTTTTTAGTTATTTTACCGCAGGGGGTAGATTATGTAGTAAGAGGTAGATATAACGACTGTACTCTCATCCCGAGCACTGAAAAATGAGATTGTAATAGGATATATAAGGGATAGGAGTACGAGTTAGCAAATTTAACAAGATTGTGCGAGTATAGATGTTATATGCATGAGCAATGGTATTCTAGACATATAGTAGACTTTCACGAAGCGGCATATTTTGAGGTATCAGGACGAGTGCGGTTGCTCAGACAGTCAATATAATTCTCGTAACAAGCTATTTTATGTCATGACGGCTCTGAGGTTCCATTATACTCAAATGAGTATGTAATGACATCTATCGAGGGAGAGATGTGTGACGTTGACGTTTATTGCTTCAAAGCTCGTGAGTCGTACTAGGTATGATAGTGATGAGTAGACTGCATAGGTTAGTGGTCACTCTCATATGTGCATCAGAGGTAGGAGGTGTGGAGCACTACCTCTGGTCCAGTTTCGTCAGACTCTCTCTGGGATATCAAGTAGTGTATACTCGGTGAGATCTTGCATGAGATCCTCTATTAAAAGTGGAAGTTTAGGCTCTGACCGACGTCGAACTGTGCTGTTGCCAGTTGTAATTTGTAGTTATTATTTTCACTTAGAAGCGTATACACTCTCGAGCCATAGCACTAAGTGATGATTTGGGTTCGAGATACCTACCTCTCGGTGATGTGATAGTGATGGGAGACTCGATAAAGCTTTTTATATTTTACTATTTGGCCACGGGTTTTATTAAAAAAATTAATTACCGTATCTTATCCACTTGGTAGTTATTATTTCATTTAGCAAGATTCCCATGTCCCGTATTAAGGGTTGAGACCTCCTCAGTCGGTGTTTTGTATCTTGAGGCACATATAGAGACTATCTTTATAGAAGCGGACGATTTGTGGATCATAGGAGTTGCTTTAGAACTGATTAGCTAATTGAGGTTAGGTTATTAATGGGACATGCTGAGAATGTATGCACTCCGGATCGCAGGCTATGGATGATGATTATGAGCACGCGTAGGCGAGGTCGAGTTGTGCTTTCAGACGTGATGGGTTCATAGAGCACACAGATATATATAATTAGGAGCTATTTGCAAACGGTTTTATCAAAAAATTAATTATCTATCTTAACCAACTTTGTAGTATATATTTCATTCAGCAAATTTACCATGGGCGTATTAAGGGTTAATGACCTACTTCTGTGGTCAAGTTCGTCAGATTTTGAGGCAAGATTTTTAATTTCATCTATTTTTGCATACGATTTTAATTAAAGAAGTTTGCGTACCATTCTTACTAAACTTGTAAGGGATTATTTCACTTAGCAAATTTAAAATGCACTATTATATTTAAGTCCGTATCCTCTCGGGTCAAGTTTTTTGTTAGATTCTGAGTCAATTTTTATTTTAGCTATTTTGCGCAAACGGTTTTATTAAATTAAGTTTGCTTAGTATCTTATTGACTAGTATTTATTATTTCAATTAGCAAATTTAGCATGGAATATTATAACTTTGGGTCAAATTTCGTCAGATTCTGAGACAGATTTTATTTCAGCTAAATTTTGCACGATTTTATTAAAGAAAGTTTGCTTACCTATCTTAACTAATTTGTAGTTAATATTTCACTTAGCAAATTTGCCATGGCACTATGATGGGTTAACACCCTACCGTTCTTCGGTCAAGTTTCGTCAGATTTTCTGAGAATAGTTTATATTTTAGTATTTTGCACGTTTTATTAAATAAAGTTTTGCTTACCTATCTTATTAACTTGTAGTTATTATTTTCAATTTGCAAATTTTACCATGGAGTATTTACACCTATGGGTCAAATTTTCGTCTGATTCTAAGACAAATTTTTTTTCAGCTAATTTTGGCAAAGTACGATTTATTTAGGAAAGTTTGCTTACCTATACTTACTAATTTGGGTATTTATTATTTCCACTTAGCATATTTACCTGCATTATGATTGGGTAAGACCTACCTCTCGGTCCAGTTTCATCAGATTCTGAGACAGTTTATATTTTAGCTATTTTGCCACGAATTTTATTAAAAAAAAATTAATTTCCTATCTTACCATCTTGTAGTTATTATTTCAATTACAAATTTCCTATGACGTAATAAGGGTTAAGACCTATCTCTGGGTCACAGTTTCGTCAGATTTTGGAGAACAATTTTTATTTCAAGCTATTTTGCCACGATTTTATTAAAGAAAGTTGCTTACCTATCTTACTAATTTGGGTTGTTATTATTCACTTTAGCAAATTTACCATGGCACTATGATGGTTAAGACCTACCTCTCGGTCAAGTTTTTCAGAATTCTGAGACAGTTTTATATTTTAGCTATTTTTGCCAGGTTTTATTAAAAGAATTTAATTACCTATCTACCAACTTGTAGTTATTATTTCAATTAGCAAATTTCCCATGACGTGTTAAGGTTAGACCTACCTCTGGTGAAGTTTCGTAGATTTTTGAGAGCAACTTTTTATTAAGCTATTTCCACGATTTTATTAAAGAAAGTTTGCTTACCTATCTTAACTAACTTGTAGTAATTATTTGACCTTAAGCAAATTTGAACATGCACTATTATAGGTTAAGAACCTTCTCTCGGGTCTATGTTTTGTCAGTATTCCTGAGTCAGTTTTATTTTTAGCTATTGTTGCACGGTTTTTATTAAATAAAGTTTGGCTTAGCCTATCTTTTAATTAACTTTGTAGTTTTATTTATTTCAATAGCAATTTTCCATGCAACTCGTTGATAAAGGGTTAAGAACTACGTTTGGGTCAAGTTTCGTCAGAGTTAGGAGATAATTTTTATTTCAGCTATTTTGCACGAATTTTATTAAAGAAAGTTTGCTTACCTATCTTACTAATTTGGTAGTTCTATTTCACTTGAACACTTAGTATTTTACGCGATATGCAGCTATCATGTGGGGTTAGATACCGTACCGTCGTCGGTAGAAGTGTTTCATAGATTGCCAAGACAGTTTATATTTTAGGCTATTTTGCACGGTTTTAGTGTATGAGAATAGTATTCAATTAACGCGCTAGTGGTTACGCCTGAGACTGTGGTGTAGTATTATCTTCAAGCTGTTATGCAGAATTTACGCCGCATGTCGTGAGTTAAAGGGGTTGAGACCGTGAAGCATTATGGGTCAAGTTTTCGTCGATGATTTTGAAGACAATGTTTTGATGTGTCCAGCTAGTATATTGGCAGCGATGGTTTGTTTATTCATGGAACAAGAAAGTTTATGCTTACCTAAGATACTAATTTTGTAGGTTATTATGTCACTTAGCAAATGTTGCCATCACTAGTGGATACGGGGGTTAAGACGTACCTGGGGCGAGTCAAGGGTATTCGTACAGATTCTGAAGACAGTTTATATATTAGCTATTTTGCAGCGGTTTTTTATCTAAAAAAATTAATTAATCTATTCTTTACCAACTTGTATTATTATTTCATTAGCAAATTTACCATGGCGTATTAAGGGTTAAGAGCTATTCTGGGTCAAGTTTCGTCAGATTTTGAGACAAATTTTATTTGCATCTATTTTTGCCAGCCGATTTTATTAAAGAAAGTTTTTTGCGTAACCAATCTAACTAACTTGTAGGGCTTTATTTCACTTAGCAAATTTAACATGCACTATTATAATGTTAATGACCTACTTCGGTCAAAGTTTTTGTCATATTCTGAGTTCAATTTTTATTTTAAGCCTATTTTGCAACGATTTTATTAAATAAGAAGTTTTGGCTTACGTTTTCTTTATTGACTAGTATTTATTATTTCAATTAAGCAAATTTAACATGGAATATTATAACCTTTGGGTCAAAATTCTTCAAATTCTCTGAGACAATTTTTATTTAGCTATTTGCCAACGATTTTTATTAAAGAAAAGTTTGCCTAC
>JACGWL010000036.1:0-36049 GCA_034509725.1 Sesamum angolense
ATGACCTAGTTCTCATACACATACTAGGAGTCCTAACATAGTTAGGCTCTAAACAACAACCCAAGCTCCTAACCTAGCACCGCTTTTGCACGAAACTTAAAAATCAACAAAGACCTTCCAAAATTGTCCTAATGGACTTAAAGGCTAAAGGTCTAACCAAGGCTTGGCTTGTATTTAATGAACCGGGGCTTCGATAGGATCAAGCCCACGTCTTATGGACTTATATTAAATCTAATTTAATCATAAGCCTAACATTAAAATCCTTATATTTTAATCTAATTAAAAGATCCAAGCCCATGCTCTCTCTTTCAATTTATAAATCCAATTTATAAATTGGACCAAGCCCAATAAAATTAATCTGATTAATTTTACTAGCTAACTTGAAATTCTAATTAATCCAATTAATTTAATTTCAAGTCATCCATTCAATGGATTGGTATAAATAAATGATCCAATCATTTATTCTCTCCAAAGATTAATTTAATCCAATTAAATTAATCTAACTCTAGTGGTAGGGTGTGACTCTTTAGGTTCACCCTTCAGCTAGACTTGGGCATGTGTGTCCAACACAATTAATTAAATCTAATTTAATTAATTATTTTCGATTATTCCATAACCGGAAATGGCCCGTTACCATGGGTGGTTGTCTACCAACAGTCCATGGCACTAGAAACTAGGTGAATGTTGGCGTGAACATTTAAGCTCCGAATCCATACGACTACGGTCCTACTGTCAACCGTCTCTTGGCCTTAGTCTAGGGCATGGAATTGAGTATTGGTTCCCATCCTTGACTAGACAGCTATGCTTAACACTCGAGATGCGTTTACTCTACTGATCCGATCTGGGAAACCTAGCCCTGATCGATCAATCGCTTTGGCTAAAGACTTTTAGAGTCTAAACCATCTCAAAGTGTACAGGAGAACTCTCTATCATATAATGACAGGGGACAAATCCTCTCTTGGAATCCACCATCTTCGCCACATACTCCGAGTGCACTGGATAAGGCTTATGATGACCATGCCTCATGACATAGCCACCGCTCGCCATATCCAAGCTACAGTCTTCATATGCACGTGACTGCCATTATTCCTCAAGTCAGAGGACTAATTCTCGTACTATCGGAACTTGGAATCCCAGTCATACTGACCAAGCCTTAAGAGGCTTCCATATGACGATTCCTGCGAGTCACTTCAGTCAGTTGACTACCTTGCCAACTAACCCACTAAAACTGCACAGACGACCTACGTCTCCTGCCGAGGAAACACGGCTGCAGTACTTAGTGCAAGTTTCCATAGGACCCTCGATGCCCAATTTCGAGGTCCTCGACTTGGAACGTTCTAGACTTTAGGTGTTTAAATAGCTTTTTTATGCAAGCGCCAACCACGGTTAACCTTTCGATCTGTGGGCATTTCGTTGTGATATTGAAAGCCCGTTCAATATCAGTGGTAAGCACAACGAAACATATTGCCATCTTGATGAATTCTTACCATATTCATCAATCTAATAATATTTGATAAAGATTGTCGAATGGAAAAACAGCCAATCCAATTGGCTTTTGGTCACCCATTCCAACAGCTGTGTCGTGAGGCATGGTCATCATAAGCCTTATCTAGTGCAATCGGAGTATGTAGCGAGGATGGTGGATTCCAAGGGAGGATCTATCCCCTATCATTATCTGACAGAGAGTTCTGCCATGCACCTTGAGATGGTTAAACTCTAAAAGTCTTTAGCCAAAACGATTGATTGATCAAGAATATGTTTCCTAGATCGGATCAGTAGAGTAAACGCATCTCGAGTGTTAAGCATAGTTTCCTAGTCAAGGATGGGAATCGATACCCAATTCCATGTCCTAGACTAAAACCAGGAGACGGTTGACAGTAGTCTCTAGTGCCATGGACTGTTGCTAGACGGCCACCCATGGTATCGGGCCATTTCCGTTATGGATAAAAAAAATAATTAATTAAACTAGATTTAATTAATTGTGTTGGTCACACATTCCAAGCCTAGCTGAGGGTGAACCTAAAGAGTCGCACCCTACCACTATAGTGGGATAGAATTAATTTGGAATTAATTATAGAAGAGTCGAATTAATTTAATTGGATTAAATTAATCTTTGGAGTGAATAAATGATTGGATCATTTATTTAGACCAATCCATTGGATGGATGACTTGAAATTTAATTAATTGGGTTAATTAGAATTTCAAGTTAGCTAGTAAAATTAATCCAATTAATTTTATTGGACTTGGTCCAATTTATAAATTGGATTTATAAATTGAAAGAGAGAGCATGGACTTCGATCTTTTAATTAGATTAAAAGATAAGAAGTTTAATGTTGGGCCTATGATTAAATTAGATTTAATATAAGTCCATGAGACGTGGGCTTGATCCTATCGAGCCCGGTTCATTAAATACAAGTCCAAGGCCTTGGTTGGACCTTGACTAAGTCAAGAAGGACAATTTTGGATGGTTCTTTGGCTGATTTAGAAGGCAAAATTCGTGCTTAAGGGGTGGATAGAGTTAGGATGGTTATTTTGGAGTCTAACTAGGTTATGACTCCTAGTATGTGTATGACTGGTCATGTATATACCTTCATCAAACCTTAGCTACACACACAACACATACTAGCCTCTCAAAAATCTCACAAATTCGTGCTCTCTCTCTCTCTCCCATGTTCTCCATCTTAGTTTTTCATTTGGTCGTAGAGATCAAAAGAAAAAACGAAAGAGAGATCAAAATACGTTAATTCATTGCGATTGTTTTGATCTCCATCTCTTATGTGGAGAATTTGCTAGCACGAAATCTCCACATCCTTTAGTGGTGCTGTGTCATTCTTGGGAGGATCTCAAGATCGAGGTCTCGTCGTGGACGGATCCGGAAATGAAAACAGAGAGGAGACAACGCTTGTTGCCGTATGAGAAAAAAGACAAAGGTAAAACTCCATTTATGGTTTTCGCTCCTTGTTTTTTTCTCGTGATTTCTTGGCCTATGTTTTTTATATTTAATACACCGAACGCCCGAAAAAGATTAAGGGTACACCCCTTGATCAGAATTAATTTTGTTAATTATTGCTTGTTTTACAAGTTTTTCATTTTTCGTGCTCGGCCGCGCTTCCCGGGCCGATCCGCTTCCTTCAAGTGGTATCAGAGCCTGGTTTGGTGTATAGGCCTAGAATCTAACGTGTATTACGTGTTTCAGCATTTTACATGTTTTTAATCGGCTTTGGAAGCATGATTTTTTTTTTAATTGCATATCTAGATCTAGAGTTTATGTGTTTAATTTTGCTTTTAATTTTGGGCATAAGAAATTTTATTGAAATTTGGAATTTCTGAAAATTGATAATTTTCTTGTTGTTTCAGAAATTGCATGAAAAAAAGTTTTAGAAAAATCGAAAAAAAAAAACTAGCAGTGACCGACGCTGCCTGCCGTCTGGTAGGCGCGCAGGCAGGCATCAAGATGTGCAGTGGGCCGAGCTGGGCTGGCCCGGTCCAGGACCGGATTGAACCAATAAACAAATGGGCTGGGTTGACCCAAGCCCACTTGGGATCGGGCTGGTCCTGGGCCGGTCCCAAATACTAAAACCTAGGACCAGCTCAGCCGAGCGGCCCAGGACCACCTGGTCCTGATCCGGGCCTGGGCTGGGTTTGCTAGGCCAAATTTTATATAATAATAATGCATGGCATAAAATTTTATTTTATTTTCCTAAACTAATTATTCTAAAGCTTTGTTGTACTTTTGAAACTCTAAGAATTGTTATCATTATTATTCTATTTCTAAATTTTTAGTACTTTAATTGATTAATATCTTTTATTTATTTTCTTCAAAGTTTATTATAAATTATTTTTGAATTTATTATCTTTTAAGTTCATTATGTAATCTTAACTATTATTTCTTATAGTTATGATTTTTGTGTGTTTTAATTTATTTTACAAACTATAAATTTATGTTATTGTTCAAAAGAATTTTTTTATTTTATAAAACAATAAAAATAAAATAAGCACATTTGGGCTTGATTTGGGCCTGGTCTGGTCCTGGTCCGGGTCCGCGCCTCAACCGGGCTGGTTCATGGGCTGGGCTTGGGTTTATAAATGGGCCCAATTGGGGACCATTTAAAGGCCCAGGACCACCCCAGGACTGGTCATGAAAAGTAGTGGGCTGGTCCTGGACCGGGCTTTTTCGGGCTGGTCCGTAACAGTCCTGAGTCAGCCAGACCCACTGTGCACCTTGAGGCAGGCACGTGCGCACAGGCGAGAGCCCTGCGCGCAGGCAGGGGGATGCGCGCACGCGCGCCTGCTGAGACGGCCGGCCGTCTGACCCGATTTTTCTATTTTTGTTTGATTTTTTCAATTTTTGATTTTTTCTAATTTTTTTGCATATTTTTCTGAAATAGTTAATTTTGGTGAATTTAATTTTTGGTTGAGATTTGGTATTTTCCAAAATTAAATTACTAAAATTAATTTGAATGGGTTTTCAAACTAGAATTGATTTTTGCATGGTTTGCACTTATGTCCACTATTAAGCTGCATTATTTTACATATAAGTTTCTGAGATTTGATGTGTAATTAATTTATGATATTGAATATCATTTTACGAAATGCATGGCTTGCATTATATTTTATGTGCATGTTATTTTAGAAATAAATGTGTTATTTTGTTAATTGGATTAACACGGATGATCATGAAGCCCATTGGACCCTGTGTATGGTTTATTTTCTGTTAGGTCAGGGCCTGCGTGCTCTTATTTCCTTTTTCTCCGTTTTTAGCCTAATATGTTTAAGGCTTGCTTTCTCCCTATAAATGTACTCCCCCCAACTGATGATTGGGGTTTCTTTTAAGTTGTAATGAGAGTAGAATAGGTGGGGAGGTTTTACTTTTATTAATTTTAAATAATTGTAAAGAGCAAGCCAAGACGATGGAGGCCCATGGAAGAGGCCATGGGTTGGCCCACTAAGATCCATGGATAAGAGGCCCGAAGGACGGAGCCCACGAAGGAAAAGAAGAAATAAAGAGAGATTAAAAGGCTCATAATATGTTAATGGGTTAAACATCTTGTAATGGCGTAGGCCTACTTTAGACTGACCATAGATCCACTGCGGGCTCAGTGGGTCACATAGGTTTTGGACTTGTGATCATCCAACAGGGGCGTGCTAGGCTTTTATTTTGCATGCAATGCATTTTATTTAAATGCATTATATATATTGGATATATTGTCATGCAAGATATTGATATTTGATGAGGACTCGGTCAACTATTAAAATGAACTCTCACTTGGTTGGACCAAGTTAATAATATTAGACCTTTAAAAATAGAAATAAACACCATAGCTTGTTATTCCATACATTCCATCCACAACAATATAGTGAGGAAGCCAATTTCACCCATACGTGGTCCCATGAGTCATGGCACTTGTGGACTGAAATGAAGCAGAACTATTACTGTGAACGAAGTGAATACACACCTATTTTCCTGTCTCACGAGTCGTGGGGGGGGAGAGGCTTCAATCTCCAAAGCGAAGGGCAATGTTGTCGGACGCGAGAAGAGGAAGAAGGGTGAGATGTTTTTACTACTGCTAGCACTTCAAGTGTTCCTGTTACACCGCTAGGGGGGTAAAGGAAATAGGAGGAGGGTTCGTCAGTCAAGAATTCCGAATGATGTTTGCATTTATTGTCGAGAGAAGGGCCATTGGAAGAAGGAGTGTCCTAAGCTCCTCTCCGATGAAGGTATGAATTTTTAAGTGAGTATTAACATAATCACCATTCTACTCTTGGTATTGGATACCAACGAATTCATAATTTGCAAATGGTTTGCAGATGGTGATGAGGAGTAGAAAAGCCGAAACAAAAGGTCCTAAGGCTTAGCGATAGCGGGGCTGTTGCTATAAAAAACTAGGGGCTTAGTTAGGCTTAATGGTGATCATGTTAGGATAGTATCTATGTGACCTAGCATGATCGAAATAATATTTTCAATTATTATTGGGTAATTTTGATTATATATTTTGATCAATAAGTCTCTTATTTGACTTTAAATGGATTCATGTCTGCTGGGTGAAACATATACTATTTCATAATTGGATTATGAATACCCAACTAAAGAATAAAATGATAATCAAAGAACCCAAGCTTACAGTCCTGGTAGGTTAATCTATTCTAGTTGAGGAAGAGAGAGATTGATGGATTCAAAGAGGACTAGAAATAGGCGATTTGGATATATTAACTTTCAAAACCTTACTGAGAAGGAGAAAGACCGCAAAAGCTCTTTTGTAGGACAAAATGAGTTTACCAGTTACATGTTGGATTGCATCCAGTGCGATATCTGTGAGTTAATAAAATACACAAGATCGGTGTGGGGGTTCACCAGTCTAATTTTATTTGATGAGGTTCAAAGAGTTAGACTCGGTGTGGTGAACCAACATAATCACCTTTCGATTGAATTCAGAGAGTGTGAATTTAGTGGGAGTTTTTATGAGAATGTGATTCTTACTCGGTGAAGTTCTTCCTGAAAGAACCACGGTTGACCGATCTCTGATAAGGAAAAAATCGAATTAAGTTGGACTTTGTTTGATTGGTGTTTCACTGAAACAGATTGGCCCTTATTGTATGATGAAACTTTCGTCCCATAAAGTACTTGAGTTAATAGGATGGTCTTATACATGTCAAGAAAATAGTGGGAGTAAGTTTTCATATAACTTCTCAAATGCATCATTCGTAATCAACTACATCTCTAACTGACCATATTCCAGTTCTTATTTGTTCATGGGAATTGGGTTTTAATCCAAAAAGAACAAAGGAGGAGCGATGTTGGACATCGTTTAGAATCAATGGCTTGGAGCCTAAGGATTCACTAAAAAGTTCAAACTAGGTTTGAGATTTTGTAAAACTGGAATATTCATTTTTTATCTAAAGATCATACTAGGTATGATTTGATAAAATGAGCCCAATGTCAGTGGGAGTTGGTGTGAGTTCCAATGTGTTTAGTGTATAAACGTCTTTCCTGTTTGGAATGAGGTTAATGATTCAGAAACACTAAGACACATATAAAGTTGTTCACAAATTCTCCATAAAAAGAATTAGATTCCTACATTAGGGTTGAGCTATTCAAAACTCAGTCATGGTTGACTGATGAGAAAGTTCAGTTGTCTTGGACATTTCCTACATCTGTGCCGAATACAGCACGAAAGTGTTGGTTTGGTATGTTGGACCTGATATTGTGTATGCTTAGGGCATGACACAACATACATTGGAAATACAGCAACTGGCAATAGACAGTTGTCAAGAACAGTCTTTAATACCTGAATAAGGATTAAAGAAGTGTATCTGACACACGATTTGTGGAGAGTTAATTCTGGAAGGCTAAAGCGATACTAGCTTCCAGACTCCTGTGAATAATAAATATGTCCTCAAAGTATAATCATGTTCGCACTTGATGGTAGGCATGGTAGCTTGGAGGGATTTTAAGCAGACGCCTCATCTTAAAAGTTGAATATGCCAGAGTTTAACAAGTCAGTCTAGAAAAGTGATTTGGATTGAAAATCAAAATCCATTAGATTGATGTGGTGCCTAGCACAGTCGAGCCAGTTGTAGCCTTAGAGGCGAACGACAAGGCTAGGGCAAGAACCTTATGGGCCCGAGATCTCATCAAAAGATCCGCAAAAATTCTTAGACAACAACCATGTGCAGGCAGCGATGGTGAAAGAAAATACTCGGTTGGACCGTATAGATCCAGCAGAAAATAAAGTAGACCCACAAAATTGAGCCGGTATCGTAGATTGCTCATGCTCAGAAGGTTTTGAGAGACATGGGTAATTGGCTTAATGGTCAAGTGGGAGATTGTTAGAATGGGTGACCAAAAGCCAATTGGATTGGTTGTTTTCCATTCAACAATCTTTATCAAATAATATTAAATTAATGAATATGGTAAGAATTCATCAAGATTGCAATATATTTCGTTGAGCTTACCACTGATATTGAACGGGATTTCAATGTCACAACAAAATGTCCACGGGTCGAAAGGTTAACCCGTGGAGTTGGGCTACGCATAAGTTTTGCAGCTATGAAACCAACTCCAAAGGGTCGGTCTGGAACGTTCCAAGTCGAGGACCTCGAGATTGGGCATCGAGGATCCTATGGAAAATTGCACTAAGTACTGTAAACGTGTTTCGTCAGGAGGAGATGAAGGTCGTCCATGCAGTTTTAGTAGGTTGGTTGGCCAGGTAGTCAACTAACTAAAGTGACTCACGAGAATCGTCATATGGAAGCCTCTTAAGGCTTGGTCGGTATGATTGGGATTCCCGATTCCGATAGTGCGAGAATTAGTCCTCTAACTTGAGGAATCATGTCACTTACGTGCATATGAAGACTGTATCTTGGATATGGCAAGCGGTGGCTATGTCGTGAGTCATGGTCATCATAAGCCTTATCCAGTGCAATTGGAGTATGTAGCGAGGACGGTGGATTCGAAGAGAGGATCCGTCCCTTGTCATTATATGACAGAGAGTTCTCCCATGCACCTTGAGATGGTTTAAACTCTAGAAGTCTTTGGCCAATTGCTGATTGAGGTTTCTCAATATTTATGATGTAATCAGAGTAGATAGGAGCTGAGAACATTTGTTATTTTTGTAAATAAGATGTTAGGATGGCAAGCTCAAGGAGATGAAGGCCCATGGAGGAGGTCATTGGATGACCCATGGAGGATCCATGGAGAAGAGGCCCGGTGGAGCCCGCGATGGAGAGTCTAAGAGAATAAAGAGGAATTTACAAGGCTCATTATCTGTTAATGGGTTAAAAAGCTTGTAATAGCATAGGCCTACCCTTAGACTAACCATGTATCTACTGCGGGCTCAGTGGGTCGCATAGGTTTTGGGCTTGTGATCATCCAACAGGGGCGTGCTAGGCCTTTATTTTGCATGCGATATATTTTATTTAATGCATTTATATATTGGATATATTGATCATGCAAAATACTAATATTGTGATGAGGTCTCAGTCATATTATAAAAAACTCTCACTTGATTGGACCAATAAATATTAGGCCATTAAAAATGAAAATAAACAATGGCTTGTTATTCCATGTATCCCATCCACAGTAATGTAGTGAGGAAGCCAATTTTACCCATATGTGGTCTCAGGGGTCATGACACGTGTGGACTAAAACGAAGCTGCACTGTTATTGTGAACGAAGTGAATACACACCTATTTCCCCATCTCACGAGTCGTGGGGGGCGATAGTGTGTGCTATGATTCAGTTGATGGATTAGGACTAAAGCCAAGCAATGTAATTTCCATGCCTTCCATCCGCAGTAATGTAGTGAGGAAGCTGATTTCACCCATACGTGGTCTCACTAGTCGTGGCACGTTTGGATAGAAGTGAAACTGCACTATTATTGTGATCGAAAAGACTACACATCTATTTCCTCGTCTCACAAGTCGTGGAGGGAGATAATCTGCGTATGATTTGGTTGATGGGTTGGGTCTAACATCAAGTAATGTGATTCACTTGGGGTCATCAGAATCACATGAAAACGGTGAGGCAAAATATCTTGGGGATCTCGTAGGTTGAGAATGGTATTAGATACCTACCACGAGGTTATTTTCATGTGAATCGTAAAACCGGAGCATGGAGAATTTCGCTTTTGGATCTCAAACCCACTAGGAAAAGGTTTCCTGAAACCCCATTTGAGAGTGATAGGCTTTCGAAGTCCAAGTTCTTAACTTGAACCTAATATTATGATAATTTGCTAATATTTTCTGCTCATTATAGATGCCTCAGAATCCACTTAATTCTATACTTGAGGCTAATAAATTTGATGGAACAAACTATTTGAATTGGTTGAGAAATCTAAGGATAATCCTCGATTTTGAGAACCAGACTTATATTCTGGATAAGTCTCTACCTCAAACATTGCCGAGGGTTCTTTCCCGAACAATGTTTGATGTTCGAAAAGTTTACTCAATGGCATCAGGACAACCGAAAAGTTCGTAGTATCGTACTAAGCTCGATGAGGAACGAGATCCAGAAGCAATAGAAAAGGTATGAGGACGTCTGATCGATAATGTATCGCATGAATGCGTTACCGGACCGACATATTAGATATACCGTGATGAACGCATTATTCAGCGTGAGAATGATTGAGGGATCATCCGTATGAGAGCATGGAGTGATGATGCTATCCCTTGTGGGGAAGCTCAAAGACCTCCAGGCCGATTTTGATAAAGAGAAAACGTACATTAACGTGATCCTACAATCACTACCTCCCTCTTTTGATCAATTCATTATCAACTATAACATGAATGGGCTTGAGAAAAGCCTTCGTGAGTTGATTAATATGTTGGTCCAGTACGAGGCAACGATTGAAAAATTTGCGCCGTCGTACTAGTGGGAGAAGCTTCTGTTGGAATGGGTGACCAAAAGCAAATTAGATTAGTTGTTTGTCATTCGTCAATCTTTATCAAATAATATTAGACTGATGAATACGGTAAGAATTCATCATGTTGGCAGTTTGTTTTCATTGTGCTTACCACTGACATTGAATGGGATTCAATGTCACAACGAAATGCCCACAGACCGAAAGATTAAACCCACGGAGTTGAGCTGCGCATAGGTTTGGCGGCTATGAAACCAACTCTTGACGGTCGATCTGAAACGTTCCAAGTCAAGGACCTCGAGATAGGGCATCGAGAGTCCTATAGAGACTTGCACTAAGTACTGCAGCCGTGTTTTGTCGGCATAAGACGTGGGTCGTCTGTGCAGTTTTAGTGGGTTAGTTGGCCAGGTAGTCGACTGACTGAACTGACTCGCGAGAATCGTCATATGGAGGCCTCTTGAGACTTGGTCGGTATGCTTGGGATTCCCGGTTTTGATAGTACGGGATTAGTCGTCGGACATGAGGAATCGTGGCAGTCACGTGTATACGAAGATTGTATTTTAGATATGGCGAGAGGTGGTTGTGCCATAGGGCATGGTCATCATAAGCCTTATCTAGTGCAGTCGGAGTATGTAGCGAGGACAGTGGATTCCAAAAAAGAATCTGTCCCCTGTCAGTATTGTGACAGCGAGATCTCCTATGTGCTTTGAGATGGTTTAGACTCTTCAAGTCTATGGACATAGCGATTGATCGAGTGGGAAGGGATTTCCTACGATGATCAGTAGAGTAAACGCATCTCGAGTATGCAGCATAGATGCCTAGTGAAGGATGGGAACTGACTTCCAATTCCATGCCCTAGACTAAGGCCGGGAGACGGTTGACAGTAGGACCGTATCCGTATGAAATCGGAGCCTGAATGTTCACGCCACTATTCACCTAGTCTCTAGTGCCATGGACTGTTGCTAGACGACCACCCATGGTAACGGACTATTTCTGATTATGGAATAATCGGAAATAATTAATTAAATTGAGTTTAATTAATTGTGTGATAGTACACCCAAGTCTAGATGAGGGTGAATCTAAAGAGTCACACACAAATCACGAAATGTGAGGGGATTAATTTGGAATTAATTCCGAAAGAGGTGAATTAATTTAATTAGATTAAATTAATTCTTGGAGAGTATAAATGATTGGATCATTTATGAGGAATAATCCATTAGATGGATAGTTCGAAATTAATTAATTGGATTAATTGAATTTTGGACTTAACCTTTTTTAAATTGATTGGATTAATTTAAAAGAGGCTTGGGGTAATTAATTAGTGGGTTGGATCCATTAATTAATTAGTAGATGGACCTATCTAATTAGTGAATTGGATTCATTAATTAGAAATGGGCTAGAAATAATTAGTTGGAGTAGTTATGCTTGGTTGGGCTTAATTAATTAAGTGGATTGGATTCATTTAAATAATTAAGTGTCTTTTGGACTTGTAAATATTGGATTGGATTAAATATTTACTTAGACTTTCTTTGTTGGGCATTTTATTTAATTGGATTAAATATTAAGTCCAACAGGAATGGCATATGGGCTCAATTTGACTCGTTGGACAAGCAAATTGAATCCGGTCCAAAATGCATCAAGCCCTAGCTCATGTTGAATTTTACTAGGTCAAAAATAGTTGAAATTTGGCTGAAAATAATAAGTCAAATTCGTGCATAATGTGTGTGGAAAGTGGGAGAGGAGTTTTGGGAAGAGGTTGAGAAAGTTGTGGAAGTTGGAAGACTAGGTCTCCTTCCATATCTCAACCTTTTCATTCCAACTCTTGAACTCACAAACCCTAGCCGTTTTTGTTGTGAAAGATACACAAAATTTTGTGCACACTCTCCCCAATAATCAGCAAAATATTCTTCTTCTCCTCTCTTGAATTTCTTCTTGGTTTAGAACCAAGTGAAGAACAAAGGAGATCGAAATACACTAATTCATAGTGTAATTTCGATTTCTCTTCCCACGGATTTAATCCTTGCTAGCACAAGGATAAATCTAACCTTTTAGTGTGGTGTGGACAATATTAGAGGCCTCCTATGTTGGAGTCTTGCGTGGACGAACGCAAGAGAGGAGATCTACCGAATTGCCGATTGGAGGAGAAAAACGAAAGGTAACCCTATTTAGTTTATGCTTTTGTTTTTCTATCAAATTCATTAGCCTAATTGTATGATTAAATCTGTAATTATTACACCAAACTCCCGGGAAAAGATCAAGGGTACACCCCTTGATCGGGATTTAATTAATGTATTTGCCCTTTTTTTTATTTTTCGCGCTTCCCCCGCGCTTCCCGGGCCGATCCACTTCCTTCAAGTGGTATCAGAGCCCCGGTTTGGTGTATAGGATATGAATATTACATGTATTATGTGTTTGGAGCATGCTTACAAGTTTTAAATCGGCTTTAGAAGCATGATTTTTTATTCTTAATTGCATATCTAGAGTTAGGGTTTTATGTGTTTTAATTTTGCATTTAATTTTGGGCATGAGAATTTTTGAAATTTGGAATTTCTGAAAATTGATTTTTTCTTGTTGTTTCAGAATTGCAGAAAAAAAATGAGGATTTCAGAAAAATCGAGAAAAACGCCGCAGACGGCCGTTGTCTGCTGGTCGGCTGGCGTGCGCGTGCAGACGACCACCCGCGCGCGCGCTTGCACACAGGCAGGCGCCTGCACGCGCGGCAGACAGGCAGCCTGCGCGCGAGCCGGCCGGCCGTCTGACCAGTTTTTTCTGTTTTTTTTTTTCAGAATTTTCATTTTTTTTTATTTTTCTGATTTTTCTGCATATTTTTCTGAAATGATTAATTTTTGTGAATTTAATTTTTTGTTGAAATTTAGAATTTTCCAAGATTAAATTACTAAAATTAATTTGAATGGGCTTTCAAACAAGAATTAATTTTTGGATGGGTTGCACTTATGTCCATTATTAAGTTGCATTATTTTACATATAAATTCCTGAAATTTGATGTGTAATTAATTTTATGATATTAGTTATCATATGGATGCATGAGCATGAATATTTAATTGATTAATTTTCATGCTTGTTGATATGTTAATTGGATTAATATGGGATGATCACAAAGCCCTAGGACCGAATGTATGGTTTATTTTCTTTTGGGTTGGGGCCTGCGTGCCTCTTAATTTTTCTCTTAACTCGCTCGTTTTTAGCCTTGGAATTATGAGGCTTGCTATCTCCCTCTCTTTGTACTCCCCTCAACTGTTGATTGAGGTTTCTCAATTTTATGATGTAATGAGAGTAGATAGGAGGTGAGGATATTTATTTTTTATGAAATAAAATATAAGGATGGCAAGCCCAATGAGATGAAGGCCCATGGAGGAGGTCATCGGATGGCCTATGGAGGATCCATGGAGAAGAGGCCTGATGGAGCCCACGATGGAGAGCCCAATAGAACAAAGAGGGATTCACAAGGCCCATTGTCTGTTAATGGGTTAAAAAGCTTGTAATAGTGTAAGCCCACCCTTAGACTGACCATAGATCCACTGCGGGCTTAGTGGGTCGCATAGGTTCTGGGCTTGTGATCATCCAACAGGGGCGTGCTTGGCTTTATTTTGCATGCGATGCATTTTTTGTTTAATACGTTAATATATATTGGATATATTGATCATGCAAAATACTAATTGTGATGAGGTCTTGGTCATATTATAACAAACTCTCACTTGGTTGGACCAAGTTTCAATATTGGACCTTTAAAATGGAAAGAAACACAAATGGCTCGTTATTCCATATATTCCATCCACAGTAATGTAGTGAGGAAGCCAATTTCACCCACACATGGTCTCACGGGTCGTGACATGTTTGGACTGAAATGAAGCTGCACTGTTACTGTGAACGAAGTGAATACACACCTATTTTCTTGTCTCACGAGTCGCGGGGGGCGATAGTGTGTGCTATGATTTGGTTGATGGATTAGGACTAACACCAAACGATGTAATTTCGGTGCCTTCCATCAGCAGTAATGTAGTAAGGAAGGTGATTTCACCCATACGTGGTCTCACGAGTTGTGGCACGTTTGGATTGAAATGAAGCTGCATTATTATTGTGAACGAAAAGACTACACATCTATTTTCCTGTCTCACGAGTCATGGGGGTAGATAGTTTGTGTATGATTTAGATAATGGGTTGGGTCTAATATCAACTAATATGATTCGCTTGGAGTCCTCGAAATCACATGAAAAAGATGAGGCAAAATATCTAGGGGATCTCGTAGGACGAGAATGGTATTGGATCCCTCCCACATGGCTATTACCATGTGAATCGTAAAAGTGGGGCATGCGGAATTTCTCTTGTGGACCTTAAGCCCACTAGGAAAAGGTTTTCCGAAACCCCATTTGAGAGTGATGGGCTTTCGTAGAAATAGTGGGAGGGTTAATGACTGAAATCTAAGTCCTTAACTTGATCCTAATATTGTGATAATCTGCTAATATTTTCTATTTATTATAGATGTCTCAGAATCCACTTAATACTATACTTGAGGCTAATAAATTTGATGGAACAAATTATTCGAATTGGCTAAGAAATCTGAGGATAGTCCTCGATTTCGAGAACCAGACTTATGTTCTGGATAAGTCTCTGCCTCAGACTTTGCCGAAAGGGTTCCTGCCTGGAGAACATTTGACGTTCGAAAAATTTACTTAGTGGCCTGAGGACAATCAGAATCAGAAAGTTCGCAGTATCGTACTGAGCTCGATGAGTAACGAGATCCAGAAACAGTACGAAAGGTATGAGGATGTCTGGTCGATAATGCACCGCATGAAAGAGCTTTATACGGTACCGGACCGGCATATTAGATATGTCGTGACGAAGGCATTTTTCGGAGCAAGAATGATTGAGGGATCGTCCGTACGAGAGCATGGAGTGATGATGCTATCCCTAGTGGAAAAGCTCAAAGACCTCCAAGCTGATCTCGCCAAAGAGGAAACGTACGTTGACGTGATCCTGCAATCACTACCTCCCTCTTACGATCAATTCATTAACATGAATGGGCTTGAGAAAAGTCTTCATGAGTTGATTAATATGTTGGCCCAGTACGAGGCAACCATTGAAAAATTTGCACCGTCGGTACTAGTGGGGGAGGTTTTAACCTCTAAAGCGAAGGGCAAGGATGCCGGACGCGAGAAGAGGAAGAAAGATGAGACGTCTTCTACTGCTGCTAGCACTTCGAGTGTTCCTGTTACACCGCTAGGCGGGGGTAAAGGAAAGAGGAAGAGGGTTCGTCAGCCAAAGATTCCGAATAATGTTTGCATTTATTGCCGAGAGAAGGGCCATTGGAAGAGGGAGTGTCCTAAGCTCCTCTCCGATGAAGGTAAAATCTTTAACTTGAGTATTAACATAATCACCATCCTACTCTTGGTATTGGATACCAATGAACTCATAAATCTGCGAATGGTTTGCAGGTGAAGATGAGGAGTAGAAAAGCCGAAACAAGAAGGTCCCCTAAGGTTTAGCGATAGCAGGGCTGTTGCTGCAAAGACTAGGGACTTGGTTAGGCTTAGTGGTGATCATGTTAGGATAGTATCTATGTAACCTAGCATGATCGAAATAATGTTTCAATTATTGTTGGACAATTTTGATTACATATTTTGATCAATAAAGTCTTTTATTTGACATTGAATGGGATTCATGTCTGCTGGGTGAAACACTTATTGTCTCATAATTGGATTATGAATACACAAATAAAGAATAATATGATAATCAAAGATGAGACAGATTGATGGGTTTAAAGAGTACTAGAAATAGGCAATTTGGATCCATTAGCTTTCAAAAGCTTTTACTAAGACGGAGAAAGACCGCAGAAGCTCTTTTATGGAATAAAATGAGCTTACCAGTTTTGTGTTGGATTGGATCCAACGCGCTATCTGTAAGTTACTAAAATACACAAGATCAGTATAGGGTTCACAAGTTTAATTTTGTTTGATGAGAATCAAAGAATTAGACATCGAATGATAAACCAAACTGATTACCTTTTGATTGGATCGAGAGGGTGTATATTTAGTGGGAGTTTTTGAATATCAAAATTGCGGATGTGATTCTCACTCGGTGAAGTTTTTCCTGAAAGGACCACGGTTAACCGGTCTATGAAAAGGAAGAAATCAAACAAAGTTGGATTTTCTTTGATCGGTGTTTCACTGAAATGAGTTGGCCCTTATTGTATGATAAACTCTCATCCCACAAAGTACTTGAGTCAATAAGATGGTCCTATATACGTCAAGGAAATAGTGGGAGTAGATTTTCATACAACTTCTCAAAAACATCATTCGTAATCTAATGACATCTCTAACTGACCATATTCCAGTCCTTATTTTGTCCATGGAATTGGATTTTTTTAATCCAAAAAGACATAAGGAGGAGCGATGTGGGACATCGTTTGAATCAGTGGCTTGGAGCCCAAAGATTCACTAGAAAGTTCAAACTAGGTTTGGGACTTCACAAAACTCGAATATTCAATCGTACTAGGTATGATTTGATGAGCCCGACGTCAGTAGAAGTTGGTGTTAGTTCTGATGTGTTTGGTGTAAACGTCTCACTCATTTAAAATGAGGTTAAGACGTTTGGGAAAACACTAAGACACTAATACAATGTTGTTCACGAAATTCTCCATAAAAGAAATTGGATTCCTACATTAGGGGCGAGCTGTTCAAGACTCAGTCGTAGAACACTGATGAGATAGCTCAAAGCTGCTCAAGAATTAGTTGCGCTTAACTGATGAGAAAGCTTAGATGTCTAGGACATCTCCTACGTCTGTGTCTTGCGTGGACGAACGTAAGAGAGGAGATCTACCGAATTGCCGATTGGAGGAGAAAAACGAAAGGTAACCCTATTTAGTTTATGCTTTTGTTTTTCTATCAAATTCATTGCCTAATTACATGATTAGATCTGTAATTATTACACCAAACTCCCGAAAAAAGATCAAGGGTACACCCCTTGATCGGGATTTAATTATTGTATTTACCGTTTTTTTTATTTTCCGCGCTTCCGCCGCGCTTCCTGGGCCGATCCACTTCTTTCAGCTTCAACCTCTAAAGTGAAGGGAAAGGTTGCCGGACTCCAGAAGAGGAAGAAGGATGAGACGTCTTCTACTGCTGTTAGCACTTTGAGTACTCATGTTACACCGCTAGACGGGGGTAAAGGATAAAGGAAGAGGGTTCGCCAGTCAAAGATTCCGAATGATGTTTGCATTTATTGCCGGAGAAGGGCTATTAAAAGAGGGAGTGTCCCAAGCTCCTCTTTGATGAAGGTAAAATCTCTAACTTGAGTATTAACATAATCGCCATCCCACTCTTGGTATTGGATACCAACGAACTCATAAATCTGCGAATGATTTGCAGGTGATAATGAGGAATAGAAAAAACCGAAACAAGAAGGTCCCCTAAGGCTTAACGATAGCAGGGCTGTTGCTGCAAAGACTAGGGACCTGGTTAGACTTAGTGGTGATCATGTTAGGATAATATCTATGTAACCTAGCATGATTGAAATAATATTTTCAATTATTGTTGGGCAATTCTGATTACATATTTTGATTAATAAAGTCTTTTATTTGACATTGAATGAGATTCATGTTTGCTGGGTGAAACATATAATGTCTCATAATTGGATTATGAATACTTAAATAAAAAATAAAATGACAATCAAAGAGCCCAAGCTTACAGTCCTGGTAGGTCAATCTATTCTAGTTAAGGAAGAGAAAGAGTGATGTCAAATAGCACTAGAAATAGGCGATTTGGATCCATTAGCTTTCAAAACTTTACTGAGAAGGAGAAAGACCGCAAAAGCTCTTTTGTAGAACAAAATGAGTTTACCAGTTACAAGTTGGATTGGATCCAATGTGATATATTTGAGTTGCTGAAATACACAAAATCAGTAAGGGGGTTCACAAGTCTAATTTTGTTTGATATGGTTCAAAGAATTAGACTCGGAGTGTGAATCAACATGATTACCTTCCAATTGGATCGAGATGGTGTGTATTTAGTTGGAGTTTTTGAATATTGAAAATGAGAATGTGATTCTCACTTGGTCAAGTTTTTCCTAAAAGGACCACGGTTGACTGGTCTCTGATAAGGAAGAAATCAAACTAAGTTGGATTTTGTTTGATTGGTCTTTCACTGAAATGAGTTGGCCATTATTATATGATGAAACTCTCGTCCCACAAAGTACTTGAGTTAATAGGATGGTTCTATATACGTCAAGGAAATAGTGGGAGTAGATTTTCATACAACTTCTCAAAACATCATTCGTAATCTAATGACATCTCTAACTGACCATATTTCAGTCCTTATTTGTCCATAGAATTGGATTTTTTGGACATAAGAAAGAGCGATGTGGGACATCATTTGAATTAATAGTTTGGAGTATAAGGATTCACTAGGAAGTTCAAACTAGATTTGAGACTTCGCAAAACTGGAATATTCAATCGTACTAGGTATGATTTCATGAGCCCCAAGTCAGTAGGAGCTGTTGTGAGTTCCAATGTGTTTGGTGTAAATGTCTTACTCATTTAGACTGAGGTTAAGATATTTGGGAAACACTAAGACACTAATACAAAGTTGTTCACAAAATTCTCCATAAAAGGAATTGGATTCCTACATTAGGGACGAGTTGTTCAAGAATCAGTGGTAGAAGACTGATGAGAAAGCTCAAGATGTTCAAGACTCAATCATAATTGATTGATAAGAAAGTTTAAGCTGTTCAAGACTTAGTTGTGTCTAACTGATGAGAAAGCTCAGATGTATAGGACATCCCCTACGTCTGTGTTTGTTTGGTGTAATAGACCTGATGTTGTGTATGCTTTGGGCATGACACAATGTATATCGGGATTATACAAATTGGCACTAGACAATTGTCAAGAGCGGTTTTTAATACCTAAATAAGGATTAAAGAACTGTTCATGACACACGTTTGTGGAGAGTTAATTCTGAAAAGCTAAAGCGATACTAGTTTCCAAACTCATGTGAATAATAAATAAGTCATCAAAGTATTGTCACGTTCGGACGTGATGGTGTGCATGGTAGCTTCAAAGGATTTGAAGAAGACGCCCCATCTTAAAAGTTGAATGTGGGATGATTTTAACAAATCAGTCTTGAAAAGTGGTTTGGATAAAAAAAAAACCCGCATCCATTGGATGGATGCGGCGCCTAGCATGCCCGAGCCAGTTGTAGCTTTGGAGGCGAACGACAAGTCTAAGGCGAGAGCCTTATGGGACAATGATCTCATCACAAGATCCGCAAAAATTCTTAAATAACAACCATATGTAGGCGGTGATGGTGAAGGAAATACACGGTTGGATTGTGTATATCCAACAAAAAATAAAGTAGACCACGACCGGGCCGGTATCGTAGATTGCTCATGCTCAGAAAGTTTTGAGCGACATGGGTAATTGGCTTAATGGTTAAGTGGGAGATTGTTGGTATGGGTGATCAAAAGCCAATTAGATTGGTTGTTTTCTTGCCAATCTTTATCAAATGATATTAGACTGATGAATACGGTAAGAATTCATCAAGTTGGTACTTTGTTTTTGTTGTGCTTACCACTGACATTGAATGGGATTTCAATGTCACAGCGAAATGCCCATAGACCGAAAGATTAAACCACTGGAGTTGGGCTGCACATAGGTTTGGTGGCTATGAAACCAACTCTCGAGGGTCGGTCTGAAAAGTTCCGAATCGAGGATCTGAGGATAAGGAATCGAGAGTCCTACAGAGACTTGCACTAAGTATTGCAGCCATGTTTCGTTGTCATAAGACATGAGTCGTCTGTGCAGTTTTAGTAGGTTAGTTGGCCAGGTTGTCGACTGACTGAATTGACTCGCACGAATTTGAAGGGAAACCGAGTTCCCTAGTGGATCGGCCCAGGAACGCACGAGCAGAAGCGCAAGTGCAATAATAAAATTTAATGACAATAAACAAGGTTCCAAGTATGGATGGCAATGGAGCGGGTCTGGTACGGGTCCGCCCAGACCCGAGACCCGCCCCATTAAATTTCAGCAGGATTCATAACCCGCCCCGACCCGCCCCGCCACCCGCCCCTCCAACCCGCCCAGTGCTGGAAATTTGGATGAAAGCATACAAAAAGGTTGGATTGAATCAATAATCAAATGCAACTATAAATTGTAAATCAATTGAGGGGTTGTACATCTCAGCTATAACAAGGATTTAAACCTAAAGTAGAGAAACAAGAACCCCCTAAACAAGAAATAAAGAAATCACAAAATTGGGGAAATTACTCTTTCGACGGTGAGCTGAGCTTAGCGACGGTGGGCTGGGATGAGCTTTCACAGCGACGAGTTGGCTGAGCTTTCACGCGACGACGACGAGGTGGGCTGAGCTTTCACGCGAGCTGAGCGACGGTGAGCGGCGACGAGGTGGGCACGGCGACGAGGTGGGCTGGGCTGAGCGACGACGGCGACGAGGTGGCTGACCGGCTGAGCCTTGAGAGTTGAGAAATGAGAAATTGAGAATTGAGGGTTTTGCAATTGACATTGAGGATGAGGTTGAGCCGTTGACGTCTTGAGGAAGAGGAAATGAGGCTTTTCTTTTTTCTTTTAATTTTAATAGGGTCTTTTCATTTTTTAGTTTTTAATTAATATTTTAATTGATTTTTTATTTTTTTGAAGAGAGCATTTTAATTTTTTTTAAATTATTACTTGTATTATTATTTTAGTTCATAAAAATTATATTATACAAAGAATATAATAAATTAATATTTTATATTATACAAAGAATATAATTAATTTTTAATATCTATTTCCAAGTTTTATATTTATATCAAGATACATATATGTATTATGCAATTTATTTTTATTTTTAGTGATTCTTATGAATTAATCTAGAGATAATGATAGTAATAATAATAATGATGATAGTTGAAAATTTTTAAGTATTTTAATTATAATAAGATAACAATAAATTTAATCAATAATTACGATATTTTAAAATTTCGGCACCCGATTCATACCAAATTCAAATATATATAAGATTATGTTAATTGGATCATATTGGACGGTGTGATTTAAAATCACATGGCCTGATTGAACGATACACCGTCTTGAATTTTAACGGCCAGATCAACTTATGTTGTTCAACAATATAAGATGATAGTTACATCAATGTAATAATAACATTTATGAAATATAAATTTATTAGTTATTATAGATTGTGAATATATATAAATGTCAACTGTAAAATATTTTATGTATTTCAATTACATTACTTCATATAATAGATACTTTTCTTAGTTTTCTACAATTTAAATTATTCAGTATGAATTTTATTTTATTTTTTGGTATATATTGCTACTAACTAATTAGTAGTTTTATATTTATAACAACTAGCCATTGTGGCACGCCGTCCCTGCGTGCATATAATAAATAATTTTTCATACTGTAAAATACATTATATAAGAGTAAAATATGTAAATCAATATATTAAATTTAAAAAAAGAAAGAAAGAAAAGAAAAGAAACTGATTTATCAGTTAAAATAAAATTTAATAATTTAAATAAGTTAGTTATATTATTAGTTCAATTGCATCTTTTTTCTATATAGTTTAGACATAAATATAAAAGATATAAATACAGATAGATAGAATAGATAATAAAAAGGCTAATTTTGGATTTCAAAAAAATGATGCGGCGGTGTCACGATAACTTTCAATTGTGAGTGTATAAGGAATTTCTTTTTTATATTAGTATAGATATAGATAAAAAAAGAAGAAACTAATTTATTAATTAAATATAATTTGAAGAGTTGAATAAGTTAGTTATCTTATTAGTTGAAGAGTATTTTTGACTTTACAAAAAATTGGTGCGACGGTGTCATTAACCGCCATTTGTGAGTGTGGAACCCTTTTTCTTTTATATTAGTATAGATAAATTAAAATATTTTTTATTACTTTTTTGTATATAATGAGATCAACAACTTTTAAAAAATAACTTATATTTATTTTTAATTAATATTAATAACTATTAAATATTTTAATACCTTAATATAGTTACAAACTTTAAAATGAATTGGATAAACAAAGAATACATTTCATTAATATTTTTTTAATAAATAATATCAGTTTAGATTTAAATACTTTAATATAATTTTCAATCTAAAATGAATTGGATAAGACAAAAAATACGTTCATGTTAAATGTAAATTATTAAATTTCTTATCAACTATTTTTTTCTATTTTTGGTATTTTTGTATAGTTGGGTACATACAAAAATTATTTAGGATTCACATATATATAATATATATTACTATAAATTTTTATTTATAATATATTATATATTAATAATATTTAATAAAAATGGCGGGTCCGGGGCGGGGCTAATGGGGCGGGGCGGGGGCGGGGTCGGGGCGGGTCCGGGACAGGACCCGTAACCCGCCCCGGACCCACCCGGGGCTAAAAAAATTGGCCCCGGACCCGGAAAATTACGTCCCAGACCCGCCCCATGCGGGGCGGGTCCGGAGCGAATTTTTCGGGTCCGGGTTGAAATTGCCATCCATAGTTCCAAGGGGTGTACCCTTGCAGTTCCCGGGCATTCGATATAGCATAATAAAATTATAAATGCAGAAATAAACCATGGGGCTATGGAAGAAGTAAAGAAACCAGAGTAACAAGAATTTAAACAGAAATTCTTACCTCTTCGATTGAAATAATACAAAAATTTAATATACTAAAATTCACTTTTTAAATTTAAATATTTATATAAAATATAAATATATAATAATTATTTCAACTCTTTAAATATTTATATGTATAAATTAATTGTTTTAATTTTATATTATTAATTAATTATTTAATTATATAAATTAGTTATATATATATTAATATATATAATACATATTTGAATTATTTTAATTCTCTTTTATTTTTAAAAAATTAAAATAAAACTTTTAAACCCCCCCTCGATGCCGGCCTCCATTGAGGGCGGCCACCGCGCCCATCTCTTGGATCTGGGCGACGGCAGAGGCCCAAAGAAGTGGACGACCGCCGTCGCCCAAATTGGAGAGGCGACCGTCGCCCTGGATTGCCCAAATGAGTGGGCAACGGCCGCTCGCTGTCGGCTAAAATCGGGGGCCCGATGCCATTGAAGCTCGCCCCCACGAGGTTTCGGCTGCAACGCGTCGCCACCCATATTCTGGGTGGTGATGCGTCACTGCCATGGCGGCGACGGCACAACTTACAGAGGTGGCGCCGTCGCCGCTATATATATATATATATAAATATCTTGTGTATAATTGTATAATATATAATAAAAATATATGTATTGTATATAAATATATTATGTATAATTGTATATATATAAATAAAAATATATGTATAGTATATGTATATATGTATATTATATATAAATAAATTTAAGTTACTTCAAATCTTGACCGTTTATTTTTTACCAGTAAGATCAAAGGCTGTCGTTATAAGGGTATAACGGGCAATTTGGTAGAAAATTTAATGGTGTTAACCATAATTAATGGAAGGGGACAGTGCAACACGGGAGTTCTTTTTGCCTATTTTTTTTAACACGGGGAGTTTTTAGCTAAATTTTTAAATGACATGGGGGTTTTATGCAATTTACCCTAATAATTATTTAGAATAATTATGTACAACATATATATATATATATATATATATATATATATATATTATTTATCTTGTAGGATGAACTAGAATGTGTCTAGATACATTCTATCATCCATAAGGTAATTCTTCTTTATTCCAAATAAAGAAAGACCAACATGACACTTTTCAAAAATGTGAATTGCTAGTCAATTTTTTCTTTTCCTATAATTTCCAATTGGCTGAATTAAAAAGGGGGAAGTGGCCGGATTTTTTTGTGACTAAAAAATTCAAGGCCCAATTGATTTTAATTCAATTCAATTTTAATAAATTCACCCAATTAAGCCCAACATGTATTTAATTAAATTAAAAAAAGAAGGCCAAATTGCTTTTATAAATTAATAAGTCCAACTTATCAAACCATAAGGACAAGCGCAATATTAATTAATCCTATTAATTTATTCTTAGGTCTTCCATCTAATGGATCTCTAATATCGCAAGTAATCTAATTACTTAAGTATTTAATTTAAAATTAATTCCTCGTCCCTTCTCGTTGATTTGTGTGTGACTCTTTAGGTTCACCTTTCAGTTAGACTTGGGCTAGTGTCTAACACTATAATTAATTAAATTTATTTTAATTAATAATTCTTTATCAACCTTTGATCGAGAAAACCCATTACCATGAGTAGCCGTCTAGCAACGGTCCATGGCACAAGGTGAATGTTTGTGTGAACTTTTAGGCTCTCGAGTCCATACAGATACGATCCTTCCAACTATCATCTTTTGGCCTTAGTCTAGGCATGGAATTCAGTGTCGGTTAACATCTTGGACTAGGCTTCTATGCTTTAATACTTGAGATCGCATCATGCCAAATTGCTTGACATAGGAGCCTCTTTTTCTTTTTTGACCAATGACCGTGGCCATAGGTTTATAGAGCGTGAACGCATCTCCAAGTGCATAGGAGATACCTCAGTCACGTATTCACAGGGGATGGATCCTCTTATTGAAACTGACCGTCCTTGCTACATACTCCGACTATACTGGACAAGACTTATGATGACCATGTCTGGGACATGATAATCTCCCGCATAGATCCAAGATACAGTCATCATATACATGCGACTATCGTGATTCCTCAAGTCCAAGAACCACTCCCGTACTACTTTTGCTGGGGATTCAAGTCATACCGACCAAGCCTCTAAGGCTTCCACATGACGATCCCCGTGAGTCAGTTCAGTCGATTTGTAATCTAGCCAATCGACCCACTAAGATCGCATAAATGTCCCACATCCGTCGCTGATGAAATGCATCACTCATCAAAATGAATGTGACTCTTAATGCAAGTTTTTGTAGGACACTCGATGTCCATTCTCGAGGTCCTCGACTTGGAATGTTTCAGACCCAACCCTTCGCAGTTGATTTTATGACCGCCATCTAATGTGTGATCTAATTGTTGTATGGTTGTCAAAGTGGTCTATGGGCTTTGTTGTGATGTTAAAAGAAATATTAACATACATAATGAGAACAACAAAGAAGATGCCGACAAGGAATACTCATTTTATTCACTAAATAATTACATAGAATCCAGTTATTGTCAAAATGGATTACATGTTCGCCAATCTAATTGACTTCCAGGTCATCTATCCTAACACTAGGCCCTAAATACTTGCGTGAATCAATTCAAAATTATGTAGATCCTATCGATAGTATAGAGTAGCTAACCGTCATTTTCTTCGTCCACTTGATTTGGAGGAGGAAACAACACAAGATATACAAGCAAAGGCTGAGTGAGGCCAGTGCTATGGTGCAAGAGCATTAAACAGTAGTAAGAAATATAAACAAATATTATTTTCACTTGCTTACAAAGTCCATTTAACATAACATGTAGGAAACTAGAAAGCTATAAAATCCAATTGGTGCAAGATGCTTATGAAGAACTAGATCAGGGAAATACCACTTATTACCTTATGCTACAAGTAGGGAGCGACCTATGACCGTTTAGAAGTGCCATGCCTAGGTACATGGCGGCGCCAACGACAGCCACAGATAACCTCCAGTCTTTGTGTGATAGGACACCCAAATAGGAATTGGACGGCAGAACCTCTATTGGCAGCCCTATGCTACCCCAGCGTGCCCCGCGAACAGTCCACCCCAGGACCCAGTTTCCGCATTATATCGAATACCAATAATATCATCACATATGAGAGTAGATAATAATGTCATGATACTCGTTACATAAAGACAGATTTTACCTGCAAGCAATATAGAAAGGTATAGAAGTGAATAAAAGCGACCCAACCGTCATTGAACCCATATAAAGCAAAATGTGACTTTTCTATAGAATCTCATTTTATTTCTTCAGAACTAATGACGGAGACAATTAGAGATATTTTCACGCCCAAAACAAGTAAAATTGTAGTAATTTATACTTGTCTAGTTTTCACAAATACTAGTATAATTGGTAAGCGACACTCAAACTAGGGTCCCAAATGCTACTTAGCTCTAGTTCACGATTGCCTTGATGTGGAAATTCACCTGTTCGAATGTATTAAATATTCGAACAATTAAATCTCAGTTTGAATTGAATACTTATATTTAAATTGTTAAATAAATATCATAGTAAAACTCAATTACTTATATTCTGTTAACTAGGCAGATATTAATATTTTGATATAACTGTTAATAATTTTATCAATATTTTGTAGATTAAATGATTAACCTTTAAAGCCTAGTATTGATTTCATATTATTCTAACCATCGTCATAAATGTACACAAATATTTGAATGGGTTAAATAAATCATTTAATTAACGGTAATATTTTGTCTATTTTTAGCCAATTCAATAGCATAACTATGATTAATATTATTTATAACTGATTAACTTAATAACTAAAATTAATACATAACTATACAATTATAAAGATTGAAATGAATAATATAATTAGCTCTAGTTGGAATATATTTTATATCTAATACTGAATGCTTAAAAGACATAAACAATCTCAATATATATAATTAAAAGAATTAAATACTAGGGGTTAGTTTTATATTGATACATGAAATGAAAGAAGTTAAAAAAAATTAATAGCTTTGGTTGAGAATGGTTAAAGTGAGGAGTGGTCTCGGCTTGTTTTTGAGAAGGAAGTGTTTGTGAAATGTGTAGAGTTTTGGGTAAATGTGAGTGAATGTGTGGCCGGCCAAGGCCTTTTAAAGGCTTGGCCTTTTTCTTTTTTTTCTTTTTTTTATTATTTCTTTGGCCAATTGAAAGTGGAGGGGTGGCTGCCTCTCCTTATGAATTTAAGTGGGTTAGTGGCAGCTTATCCTTCTACTTTTTTTTTGTTGATAATTTTATAAATTTTGCACTTTAATCCCCTTAGTTTTTATTTATATATAATTTAATCCTAAAAAATCTTATAAGATTTCAATTTACTCCCTAAAATTTCTAATATTTTTTCTATAATATCTTACAATATATTTTCTAGTTAATTTAGTACTCTCTACCTCTTAAAAAGATTAAGTAATCAAGTCCTATATAATTTATTCTTTTTCATAAGTTAGCTCAAATAACTCTTCATAATTAATTCTACAAGAAATATGTTAAGAAAAATAATCTTAGGATAGTATTAAATTAATTTATTAGAAACTATACCCAATATTAATATAAATGTAAGGGGTATTACACCCTCCCCCATTAAGAGATTCGGCCCTCGAATTCTAACCTGTTTCCATTGGCATGTTGAAAAGCTCAGGGTGGTCCCTACACAACTCAACTTCGCATTCCCATATGGCTTCTTCTATACCATGATTTTGCAAAAGCACCTTTACTAGTGGTATGCGTCGAGTGCGTAGTTCTTGGATTTTCTTGTCAAGGATACAAATGGGTCTCTCCTGATAAGATAATTCTTCTTTGAGTTCTATAATGGCTGGTTGTAGTATGTGAGAAGGATCTGGGTAATGCTTCTTGAGATGTGATATGTGAAACATGTCATGTATTCTTGAGATGTTTGGAGACAGGTTTAGTTTATATGCTACTTTTTCAACACATTTTAACGGGGACTCCATGTAGTTTGACAATCTTCTTGACATAAGTTTTTGCTATTTTGTTACTTTCCACAATTCCGTGATTGCAATGAAGTGAGAAGATTTGGTTAGATGATCGATGATGACCCAAATCACGTTATGGCCCTTCGTTGTAGTAGGGAATCTAGTAACGAAGTCCATAGTGATTGACTCCCATTTCCACTTAGGGATAAGTAACGGTTGAAGCAATCTTGTAGGTCGTTGATGTTCTGCTTTAACTTGCTGACATATCATACATTTTTGACGTATTCAGTGATGTCTCTCTTCATGTTGTTCCACCAGTAATTTTGCTTTAAATCTTGATACATTTTATTCCCACCTGGGTGCAAGTTGTAGTGTGATTGATGGGCTTTTTTCAATAATTTGCCTTTTATGCTCTGATCTCTTGGAGCATAGTGCCTATCCCGAAATCTCAAAATGCCATTAGGGTCAATAGTAAAATCAGAGTTAAAGATCGTCTCCCCACTAGTTTCTTCAACTTTTCAATTTCCTCGTCCCTACGTTGGGCCTGCTTAATCTCTAAAATGATTATTGACGACACATGTATGTGAGGAAAATTAATGTTCTCTGTAGATCTGAGTGTGTTGAGTTGACCTGTTATACTAAGTGCATGGCCCTTTTGATTAGTAACCTTTCGGCTAAAAGGATCTGTTACATTATTTGCTTTGCCGGGATGGTATTAGATAATGCATTCATAATCATCTAGAAATTTCATCCACCGTATCTATCTCATATTCAAGTCTTTTTGAGAGAATAAATATTTTAAGCTCTTGTGGTCCGTATATATTGTAAAAAGTTTCTCCATACAAGTAGCATCTCCATTTTATCGAAGCAAATATGATTGCAGCCAATTATAGGTCATGCATTAGGTAATTCTTCTGGTGTGGTATTAATTGAGGGCGGGCATAGGCTATAACCTTTTCATTTTGCATATAAACAGAACCCAAACCATTCTTGGAGGCTTCTATGTAAACGAAGAAGTTTTCCCCTATTTGGAAGTGATAGTCTTGGGCTAGTGATCATACATTTCTTAAGCTCCTGAAAGCTCATCTCAAAGGCATCATCACAAACAAAGGGGATGTCCTTCTAGGTGAGCCTTGTTAAGGTTATGGCTATTTTTGAGAAATTTTGAGTGAACCTCCAATAATATTCTGATAAACCCTTGGAAACTACGAATTTCCACAATCTTAGATTTTTTCCACTCCAGTATAGCTTTTACCTTTGAAGGATCTACGGTGAGTCCATCGCCAAAAAGAACATGACCTAAAAGGTAACTTCATGTATCCAGAACCTGCATTTGCTGAATTTGGTGAATAACTTGTTTTCTTGAAATACTTGTAGAACAGTGCAAAGGTGGTTTTCATGGTCCTCCTTGGACTTGAAGTAGACCAATATGTCATCTATAAAAAAAAATATGAATTGGTCTAGGTAATTGGTTGGTGTTAGAATAGGTGACTAGAAAGACAATTGGATTGACAGTTTTGGGAATCATTTAACAATCTTTATGAATGTAATATTATCTTGATGAATATAGTAAGCATTTATCTATGGCGCCATGTGTTTGTTGTGCTTACTATTTACGTTGAATGGGGTTTTAACGTCACAAAAGATGCCCACAGGCTAATTGAATGACCCATATAGTTGGGTTGCGCATTGGATGACAGCTATGAAACCAACTTCTGAGGGTTGGTCAGAAACGTTCCAAGTTGAGGACCTCGAGACGGGCATCGAGAGTCCAATAGAGAATTGCACTAAGTATTGCATTCATTGGATGAGTGCCGAGTTTCATCGGCGATAGACGTGGGATGTCTATGCAATTTTAGTGGATTAGTTGACAAGGTCATTAACTGATAGAACTGACTCGCGAGAATCATCATATGGAAGCCTTGGAGGCTTGGTGAGTATGACTAGAATTTTCGGCTCCGATAGTACAGGATTAGTCCTCGGACTTGAGGAATCATGGCAGTCGCATGCATATGATGGCTATATCTTGGATCTGGCGAAAGATGACTGTGTCTTCGATATGGTCATTATAAGCGTTATCTAGTGTAGTCTGAGTATGTAGTGAGGACGGTGGGTTCCAAGATAGAATCCGTCCCCTGTCAGTATAACATAGTTATGTCTTCTATGCGCTCTGAGATGGTTTAGACTCTCTAAGTCTATGGCCATAGCATTGGTTGAATAGAAAATGGTTTCTTATGTCGATCAATAGAGTAAACGCATATCAAGTATTCAGCATAGTTGCCTAGTCCAGAATGGGAATCGACGCTCAATTCCATGCCCTAAACTAAGGCCGAGAGGTGGTCGATGGAAGGACCATACCTGTATGGAATTCGGGAGCCTAAATATTCCTGCCAACAATCACCTAGTCTCTAGTGCCATGGACCATTGCTAGACGGCCACCCATGATGACGGGCGTTTTCAATTAATGGTTAATGGGAAATAATTAATTAAATTTGTGTTGGACACAATGCCCAAGTCTAACTGAGGGTGAACCTAAAGAGTCACACACAAATCAGTATGTAATCGGTAGAATTAATTTGGAATTAATTCTAGAAGAAACGAATTAATTTAATTGGATTAAATTAATTCAAGGAGAATATAAATGATTGGATCATTTACTTGGGAAAGTCCATTGGATGGATGACCCAAGAATTAATTAATTGGATTAATTAGTTTTGGGCTTAGCTCCTTTAAATTAATTGAATTAATTTACCGGTTTGGTTTAATTAATTGATTGGATCAATTAATTAATGTTTGGACTTATGTTTATTTGATTGGATTAAATAAACTTTTGGATTTCTAGAGGTTTTAAATTAATTGGATTAATTTAAAATCCATGAACATTGGTCGGACTTGATTTAATTTGATTAAACCAAAACCGATCAAAATCGGTCCATGGCTTGAAGTCCAAGTCAAAAGTTAAAATCAAAGGTTAAAGGAAGTTGGAGTAAGTGGAGAAGGAGTTTTAACTCCTCCACATGATGGCTTAGTGGTGTGTGTATAATGCATGTGTATCTATGTTTGTTATCTTAGAGATAACTGGTGGTTTTTCCTACAACACATAACAAACATTGCTTGCTCTCTCTCTTTAGATAACCTCCATGTTTTGAGTTCTTCTTGAATTAGATTCAAGTGTAGTACACTAATCAATAGAGTAGTAAGGTTTCGTTTCTTCCTTGATCTAGCATCTACCTAGCAGTAGATCTAGATTTGGTTCCTTTAGTGTGGTGTGAACAAATTAGATGAATTCTAATTTGGATCCTAAGGTGAACGGAAGAAGAATGCAAAAAGAAAACTGAAGGAAACCTGATTCCTCAGCGGATCGGCCCGAGAACACGCGAGCGGAAGCGTAGTTTCAATAAAAAATTAAATGCAATTTAAACAAGGTTTGAAGGGGTTCACCCTTGGAGTTCTTGTGCATTCCATGCAGCATAACAAAATTATAAATGCAGAAATAAATCATGGGGCTATGGAAGAAGTAAACAAATGAGAGGAATAAGAATTTAATCCGAAATTCTTACCTCTTCAATTGGAACTATGCATAACTCCTTTGCACATTTTGTTCACCTGAGGCTCCAACGCAGGAACCCTCTACGTTGTCCACACCACACCGGAGTTAGGATTTCTTGAACTCCATGCTAGAAGAGAACAAGAAAACGTGTGCAAGAAAGAGAGAAGGTGGGCCGCCGAGTTGGACATTAGGATTCTAGGACAAAAGTGTGTGTGTCCTACACCACTCACTATGTGTTTTCTTATATGTAATAATTAATTACTCCAAATAATAGATTAAAAACACACACACATATATATATATATATATATATATATATATATATATACTTTGTATGGATGAACTAGAATGTGTCTAGGTTCATTCTAATATCCATAAGGTAATTTTCTCTTTATTCCAAATAAAGAGTGACTAGCATGGAACGTTCAAAAAGTTGAATTGCTAGTCAAACGTTTCCTTTCCTAGAATCTCCATGTGCTTAAATTAAGGTGCGTTGGCTGATTTTTATGATTAAAAATACAAGGCCTACTTGATTTTAATTCAATACAATTTAATTAAAATTCACTTAATTAAGACCACTAAATATTTAATCCAATTAAACACTTGAGCCCAAAATAGTCCTTTTTAATTTAATAAGTCCAACTGATTAAATAATAAAGACAAGTGCAAGGCATAAATTAATTCCATTAATTTATTCTTGAGGCCTTTCCATCCAATGGCTCTCTTATCCTGCAAATAATTCAATTACTCACAGAATTAATTCCTTGTTTCTTCCCCGTGGTTTGTGTGTGACTCTTTAGTTTCACCTTTCAGCTAGACTTGGACTAGTGTATAACACCATTATTAATTAAATCTGATTTAATTAAAAATACTTGATCAACTCTTGATCAAAAAAGCCTATTACCATGGGTGGCCGTTTAGCATCGGTCCATGGCACTAGAGACTAGGTAAATTATCCGTGTGAACTTTTAGGCTTTTCGAGTACGCATGGGTACGGTCCTTCGGTCTACCATCTCCCGGCCTTGGTCTAGGGCATGAAATTTGGTGTTGGTTCCCATCCTGGACCAGGCATCTATGCTTAATACTTTAAATCGCGTTACGCCAATTTGCTTGAAATAGGAACCTCTTTTTCATATTCGACCATTGACTATGGCCATAGTTTTATAGAGCGTGGACGCATCTCCAAGTGCATAGGAGATACCTCTGTCACGTTTTGACGGGGGACGGATCCTTTTCTTGAAACTCACCGTCCTCGCTACATGCTTCGACTGCACTGGACAAGGCTTATGATGACCATATCTGTGACACGATCACCTCTTGTACAGATCCAAGATACAGCAGTCGCATGCACGCGATTGTCGTGATTCCTCAAATCTAAGGACTACTCCCAAACTATCGGAGCCGGGGATTCAAGTCATATAAACCAAGCCTCCAAGACTTCCATATGACGATCCCCGTGAGTCAGTTTAGTCGATTCGGCACCTAGCCAATCGACCCACTAAGGTCGCATAGCATCCCACGTCTATTGCCGATGAAAAGCAGCACTCATCAAATGAATACGACTCTTAGTGCAAGTCTCAATAGGACTCTCGATGCCCATTCTTGAGGTCCTTGACTTGGAACGTTTCAGATCCAACCCATGGCAGTTGATTTCATAACCTCCATCCAATGCGCTGTCTAACTGTTGCCGGTTGTTAAGGTCTGTGGGCTTTGTTGTAATATTTAATGAAAATACCAAAATACATGATGAGCACAACAAAGATGATGCCAATAAGTGAATAGTCATTTTATTCACTAAAACAATATTACTTAAATAAATATTTCTTTGGATAGTCCCAAAACTTCCAATCCAGTTGGCTTTCTGGTCACCTATTATAGCATTCTTCCACTTGACGTTAAAGCCAATCACCCAATGTTTCAGGCTAACCTGATCATGAGCAATCTGTGATATCAACTAAGTCTTATGGGTTTACCGTAATTCCTGCATATGTTTTGTGGTCCAACCGCACGTCACATCTTCTTACCATCACTCCAAGTAGATGGTGGCGTCTAAGAATTTTAGTCGGATCTGTGATGAGATCTCGGGCCCTTTTAGCTTGTGCCATAGCCTAGTTGTCATCCTCCAAGGTGACTACTAGCGTGACTCTGCTAGGTAGCACACCCAACAAATAGGTGTAGTATTTTATTGAATCCTAACCATTTTCCATGCAACTTCCAAGTTGCATACATTCAACTTTCATGATGAACTCCTTGTGGTATTCCTACTTGGAACCGTTTCCAAGTTACCACATCATCATAAAGTTTGAATGTACGCTCGTTTTGAGGATAACATATTATTCATATGACCCCGGAAGCTATTATCGCTATCGCCTTCCAGAATCAATTCTCCATTAATGTGCGTCAAGGGCTTCTTCTTTAATCCTTATTCAGGTTTTAAAGATAGCCCTTCAACAACTATCTATTGCCTCGTCAGTGCACTCTCGATTTTCATTGTTATACTTGAAAGCATAAACATCGAATATAGTGTACTGAACAACATTCCATGCTGCTTACAATAAAGACGTAGGGGATGTCAAACATCTAAGCTCCTCATTAGTCTACCACAACTAAATCCAGTTGAAGTGCTTAACTCCACAACCAATTTGGTTCTCCACTAAGTCTAATTCCTTGAACTTGTCAAAAGTCCTTAGACTTGTGGACCCTCCACTGGTTTTGGGTATTTAGTGAATTTACATACATCTTATTTGAATCCAATTCAACAGATCGCATGGCAAGCATACTTTGTCCCACAAATGCTTTCATGGGTTTCTTCCTTCTAAAAAAAGTTATAAGTTAGTAAACTCAAATTGTCTATTGCTAGACTCTTTGAATCTACCAACTTACATGTCCTAACCAGAGGAATTTCGCCTAGCTTATACATGCTATTTTCTGTAAGTTTTGATTCTTGATTATCCATTAAGCCATTTATTTTGAGCAATCATAATCCAATGATGACATGGAGTATTACAATTTATAACTCAGTAGACATCTATGTCGAATAAAAGATACTTTTATTGATCAAGTTTGTGGTCTAACTTGTCTAACAATTGACTAACTAAAACTTGATCATACTGGGTTACTTAATTGTATACCATCTTAGCATGAATACTAACGGCTATGTCCAGTTAGCCTTATAGCTTTTGCAGCAATGGCCCATGCATCATTTAGCTTTAAGATTATATGTCTTGGCCTTCTAATCTTTTCATTTTTGCAAACCATTTGCAGATATGAGCTTCCTTAAGCGGATATCTAATACCTAATGAGTAGAATTAGTAATCATGTTGCTCATAAGAATTGCAATAATCTTGGATGGAGAGGAGTTCGTGATACTCCTTCCTCCAATGCCCTTTGGCAATTCATTGAAACGTCAATTGTAAGTCTTTGGCTACCGAACCAACTTCTTATTTCCTTTACCCTTCCCTAGCAGGGCAACAGGAGCGCTCTAAGCGCTTGCAGTAGCCGACCCTGCTTCATCATTCTTCCTCTTTTAGCGCCCGGCGCCCCTGCCTTTCGCTTTTGAGGTTGAATCCTCCCAATCCCAATACCGACGGCGCAAATTCTTCAATCGTTACCTCGCACTGGTCCAACCATGTCTATCAACTCATAAATGGTCTTCTCAAGCCCATTTACAGTTTATGATAAATAAGTTGAAGGAGAGATGAAGGGACTGAAGGATCATGTCATCATACACCATCATTGACAGCCTTGGGCTTCTTTTAAAGAGAAAGAACCTTAACCTCAAGTTTATGTACAACCTCCTTTAGTCATCTTGGCTTTGAAAGATGCCCCCGTTGTAGCATATCCAATATGCCGGTCTGGTTCCGCATATATACATTTTATGTGGGGCATTATCGAGCCAACATAATCCAGCGTATCATATTGCGCATTGGTTATGGTAGCAAATATGATGCTGCGGACTTTGCGACCGTCCTCATGCCTTCATCCCGAACGTCAAACATTCTTTATCCTAGGACTCCTATTGCAAGTCCATTGGAAATGGCTTAACCATGACTCAAGCCAGGTTTCGAAATTTGAGGACAACCTCATATTTCGTAGCCAAATTATTAATGTTGTTCCATTATTAAAGAAAGATCTCAAAATAAAAGGGATATGGAAAATGAATCTTAGACATACATTCTAAATGTAAAGCGGAAAGAACATGTAAATTTTGTAATATTGTGTTTGAGTTAAGACTTGGTTTTTAGTCATTTAACCCCTCCCACTATTTCTAAGAAAGCCCACTACTCTCAAGTGGGGTTTCGGCAAACTATTTCCTAGTGGGCCTGGGATCCACAAGCGAATTTTTCACGCCCCGCTTTTACGATTCACATGGCAAAAACCTTGTGGGAGGTATCCAATACCATTCTCATTCCATGAGATTCCTAAGATATTTTGCGTTATCTCTTCACGTGATCTCGACGACTCCAAGCAAATCATGTTATTCGATGTTAGGTCCC
>JACGWL010000037.1:0-46157 GCA_034509725.1 Sesamum angolense
GATTTTGATTTCTTTTTTGTAAGGTATCTGGTTATTCTTCGAAATCAGTCTTCTCCTAATAATATTATAGAACAATAGGTTTTCATAAATTTAGCCGCTCCGTTTATCTTTGCTGGTATTCTATCATGATTTTGGTGGAGTGTAAACGCCTCATCAATTCCTGGGTAGTGTTTGTTGGATATGGTAATTTCACTACCATTCCTCTTTTTCTTCTAGCGTGATAAGACTCAAGTCAATCCTTCCCAAACTATTGTCAAATTTTTCAAGAATTTCCATAAGAAAATTCCTTCTCTATATTTCCAGAGTTTGAAAATATTCCCTATTGTCACCGTAACTCGAACTTTCATTCGATTCATACTTTTGAAAAGTCTCTTCTGTTAGTGTAAAAGTATCTAAATATAATATAAATAAATATTTTTTCAATGACCTAGGCTCTGATACCGTTATGTGAGAATATGTGCATTAAAATGCAAAAAGTAGTGTGAAAATGGACTAGAGTGCTCATTTTAAAGGTTTAAAAGGGTAAATCCATAATTCGGCCAGATTCACTTTGAGGACTACAATTGCGACCTTTTTGGAACTTATCGAACTAAAATTGCCTATCTTGAAGTTATAAGACTAAAAATGCCACCCCCTTAATTACAGGACCAATTTTGCAATTTCCTTATAGTATAGATTGCATTAGTAGTACAAGTTAGGGTAAATTATAACGTCATCTCCTAAAATTTGACATAATTACAAATACTACTTTCTTATTGAAAAATTATTAATACCCACCTAATTTTCACGCCCATATAGCAATTAGCTCATTCCCGTTAGTCTCCATTAGGTTTTCGTCTATTTTTTATGGTAAACTAACCAAAATGTCATTGTGGATAAAAAATTATAATTTTATTTATTTTTTAAATTTTTTTATTTTTTTTGACTAAGTGGATATTTTTTTTTTAATTTTTCAAATTATTTCATCCACTCCGCCTGATTTTTTTATATTTTTTTTAAAAAGAAAAAAAATATAGTAAGGGCATAGTTGACAATTTTATACCTTCATCCAAGGATTATATAATTTCATCAAATATAAGAAAGGTATTTGTAGTTTTTCAAACAACGAGAAAGTATTCGTAATTCTTGGATGCAATAAGAATAGATCAAAATCTATTCTGGTACTGAATGGTATCAGAGCCATGCAACTCTTGGATATATCATATAAAAGAAATTCATAATTTGTGAATCGGGCTTCGATACGTTGTAAGTCGGCTTACTTGACCATTATCTATGCACGATAAATCGTTGTCGGATCCGAAAGAGCAAAGTATGAATGTCTAATAATATGGATAAATTCATAAGAAGCATGAATTATGAAGCCTCCTCATCAGGGGATAATCAAGAAAATTCGAATATAATCACCACAGGGAAACATTGTGGTAAGACAAAGATCTATTTGATTGAAAACCTCTTAAGATTAGTACTAAAGAAATTTATAAGAAGCCATTTTTTGATTTCAAGTTTGCATATACTATAAAAACTAAAGAACAAATATTGTCACTAGTTACAAATCAACAAACGTTACATTTATTTTCAAAATCTTCCATTATTAAACATATTAAGAATGATTATAAATTTCTGCATATTGGCCTTGTCCAAATTGCTATTAAACCTTTAACAAGAGAAGAATTAGATGCCAGTGTGTTCCCTGCTTTGCGATATTATAGACACCTAAAATTTTATGATTCTTTACCTGGATTAGTAGAAACTAGTCTTTTAACTACCCAATTTATTTCAATTTTTTCCAAATTTCACCAATTCTCTTAATGATCCTCATGTTATTGACATTCTTACTTTAAATATAAAAATTACAATTATAAAATGAAGACAAGATCTTATATTTATGAAATATTTTATAGGCTTCATTACAAATTACTAATACTGGTTTAGATATCCAAGCCATATTTTACTCAAAGTCACCCGCACAAACAGTATTTTGAGAAATAAATAGAGCCAAATCTAATCTTGTGGTCCCTAAAACAATAGAATGGAAAAATGTCACCTTACCAAAAGATTGAAATTTACCCTAGTCAATACCACCTATCCAGCCTATAGGAGTCAAGTTTGTAGACAAAATTCATTAAAAATGAATAGGAGTTTCTACTCCCATCCTACTACTCCTTCTAGACACTCAACTTTAGAAACATCAGACCTACTATCTCAAAATTTCAAGGAATAAGAATAGATCAAAATCTTGCACAACCAATTTATACAGATTATGAGAAAATAGGATCTCCTAATTCTGCACCTTCACAAATCCTTATAACTACCAAAGAATTTCAATTGATAAATTTTCTAAAAAAGACTTCATTTCAGAAGAAAATATTATCAATAGGAAAATGGTTCATGAGTAGTTTTCTGAATCTCAAAGAGAAACATCAAATATGAATGGTATGAGTCAATGTCGTATATTAAACAAAACATCCCTTTTTCTCTCTATTTATTCCAAACATATGGAGAAGATAAATTAACAGTTATCCAAAAAACTCTAAAACAATGAACAAAAATGGATGGGTCAATAATCTCCAATGAACATCCACCATTAGAGGAATTTGGAATCTCTATAAAAGGCCACGTCATCAAGTGCCTTCCTGTTAGCGAACCAACTACCAGCGAGGTAAGTATTGTTCAAATTAAACCGAATAATTTCTCAAAGTTAATTCTTCATTCTATAGAAAAGCAACTAGATCGAATAGAAACTAGGATTGAAGAAATTTCAGAAAAAAGAGATTCAAATCCCTCATCTTCTTCTGTAATAACTTCAATGATCCAACTCTTCATATTACTGTTGATAATATTCCTTTTCAAATTTCTGATTATATACCAATATTAAATTCAGCCTTTTCGGAATCCAAGAAAGACTAAGAGATTTAGGTAAAGATAATGTTATTAACACAATTGAACAAAATACTAAAAACTCTGATAAAGAATAAACTCCTAATTCAATTTACCCTGTTCAATATTTAACATCTTACATGAATTATTATAAACCAACTCCCCCTGATCTAAAGTAAGAAGAAGTACAAAATTTTAGGTCTTTTAGTGGAAGTCCGATTTATGAATAGAAATTAGATACCTTGTCTGAATATCAAATTTTTAGTTTATGTAAGCAAATGGTTATGTTATCAAATATTTATTATAAGAAAGAACAGGTCTAACAGATAAGATGCTGCAAAAATCTTATTTTAGGATTTAATGGCCAATTAAAAGGATGGTAGGATAACACCATAACTCTTGAAGCAAAAACTCAAATTCTTTGAAGTGTTAAAAGAGATTCAAAAGGAAATATTATTAATAATGTTGAAGGAAGACCCATTTCTAATGCAATATCTTCTTTAATATATACTATTATTCATTTTATTGGAAATCTCAAAATATATCAAGAAAGAAATACAGGATTTTTGCAAAATCTAAAGTGTAGAAAACTCCATGATTTTAGATGGTATAAAGATGTTTCTCATCCAAGATTTATGAAAGAATTGATGCAGACAATTATTTTTGGAAAGAAAAATTTATTTCAGGATTACCAAAATCTTTTGCAAAAAAAGTTCGTGAAAAAACCAAAGAAAAATATGAAAATATTGAACTCTTTCCTATGGAGAATTTATAAATCATGTTAATTTAATAGGATTACAACTATGTAATGATTTCACCTTAAAAGCCCAATTAACGAAACAAAACCTTACTACTAAGAAAGAATTAGGAAGTTGGTGTGAACAGTTTGGATTCCAAAAAATACACTTACCATAAAAAAACAACAAAACATCATAATACTCATAGATATAACTCTTCAAAGAAAATTCCTTCCTCAAAATCCTCTCCTAAGCCTAATTTCCAACGGAAAAACTTTCCAAAGAGAAAGACACTCAAAAGTTCCTAACTCCATTATCCGTCACAAATGTCAAAAGCCTGGTCATTATCCTAGTAGTTGTAAGATGAGACAGAAAATCCATGAACTAAGTTTAGGAGAAGAATTAACAAACTAATTATTAAATATCTTAGATGAAGAAAACTTAGATGTATTTGAACTAGGATAAGAAAATCCCAATTTAGAAGAACAATTAGATCAAATCCACCCAGAAGAAGGATATACTTCCTCAGAAGAAGAGTCGCAAAATTCTAACTCAGAAGAAAATAATGAATATTCCGGATGCCCACCAGGATTATGCTTTTGTAATAAACAAATAGCTACTTTAATCAATCAATTTTCCTTAATTTTAGATCTTATTGGTAAAATTCAAAATCCTTAAGATAAGGAAACCTATTTACATAAACTCCAAGAATTAATCTCAAACGAAATTCCCCAAAAATCAAAACCTCCTCCTAAAACAGATTTTTTAGAAATTATGAATATGTTTGATTCCTCCAACCCTAAAGTTTCAATATTTGATTTAAAGCATGAAGTTAGACAATTAAAAAGAGAAGTTAAAATTCTAAAAGAGAATCATGACCAATTACAACTAGAATTTTTAATTATAAAACTCTAGAATCAAGTTTCTAGAGAAAATTCCCGTAAGGCATCTCCATCTAAGAATTCTGAAGAAAAAGAATAATCTTTTGTCAACTCCATCTCTAGGATTGCCTACCAAAATGGTATGTAAAATTAATTTAGTTATTGAAGACATCAAATTAATTGTGATGGATATATTAGTAATATTAAAAGATAATGGAGGGTATATTTGTATCTATCACATCCGAGATACACCATAAAAATCTACACCTTACAACACCATAAAACTTCTCATTCTCCTTTAAATACCAAGAATAATATTTTTTTAAAGCAGAACACTATTCCTTGGTTTGACATCTCATACATTAAAAATATTCTCTCACTACAAAAAATAGAACAACACTTGATAGCATTATTGTGTCGAGGTGATTTTCTCGTTCAAACCCTTACTCAAAATGTTAACCACATCATTAGCGTCGTATGAGGGAAACAATTGCCTCAGCTTTGAGTATGCAAACTAGGTCGCGAGCTCGTGTCGTTCCCAGTGTAGACATCACCCGTGAAGCATAATTGAGTGGAGTGGGACAAGACCTGCCTCGCGAACAATCATCTCCCAGTGGGGCAGCCCCTTACCCCATGAACATGAACAAGCTACTCTCAACGGAGAGATTCCCCCACTACGTGAGCAATCTCCACCCCCATCCATGAGAGAGCACCCCTCCCCCCAGCGGCTTCCCCTTAGGAACTGACAATACAGTTGATGTAGGAAGCCCTATTGGCCTCGATACATGATGCGTCCACAAGGGCGCCGCACAAGCAGTAGCCCAATTCGCAGCGAATCACCCCGTGAACCTGTCTCCTCCTTTCCCTCGCTGAAGTCGAGAATCATCCTTGGCTCCCGAGGAGGAGGAGCAGAGGTAGGAGGAGGTGAACAATAGAGTCTCCCGCCCAGAGGTAGCACAAGAGCAACCCCCCCTAATCCAGGCTACCGTCCCCCCCACCCTCTTTGGGGGCCGAGTATCTTTATCTGCCACTGGTCATTTCCCCTCCAAGATGCCGCTGGCAGAAGCACTCCCCGCAGGTGTCAAGGTCTAGAATTTGTGGGAATATGATGGAACGGGAGACCCGCAGAAACACTTAGACAAAATTTACGCCAAAATCGATTAGTACGATCTAAGTGATGCCGCATACTGCAAAGTGTTCCGCACTACGCTGTCGAAGCGCGCCTTGGCATGGTTCAACCAACTGCCCGCTGGAACTATTTCTAGCATCGAGCAGTTGGCTCAATGCTTTTTATTCATTTCTCCATAATAAGAAAGTCCCAAAAATGACCGCATTCCTATTCACCATATGCCAGAAGGAGAACAAGCCCTTAAGGGATTACGTACAAAGATTCGTGGAAGCCGTGCACGAGGTGCCCCACTTTAACCATGAGTTATTGGCTAGCATTATCCAGCAAAACTTGCTCCCAAGAAGATTCACGGAGTCTATAGCAGGAAAACCTCCAGCACTCTGGAATACTTACTAATGCGATGGCAAAAATATATTTGGATCGTGGAGTCCAATGCCTCGAATCCTTCCATCATCGTCAAGAGGAACGACTGGGAGGAAGAGAAAGAACCAAAGAAGAAGGAGAAATGCAAGCACTTACCTCCCATGGGTTTCACACAATACACCCCTCTGAACTATTGATCGTGGCGGAGCAGTAGGGACTGATCAACCAATGACCAAGGAAGATGAAAGATAACCCTAAGAGGCTAAAATCTAACAAGTACTATCATCGCAACCGCGACTGAGGACACACAATAGAAGAGTGTCATCATCTAAAAAATGAGATTGAGAGAATACATGAATCAACACCCCGTGGGGGAGGATATTGACAGGGACCGAGTCGCCAACTGCAGTATTCAACCCCCACTCAACCCCCAAGGAAGACAACCTCCCCACGATAGGCATTATCACCATAATCTCGGGGGGGCCAGCAGGGAGAGACTCGGCCAATGTGAGAAAGGCGCTAGCTCGGGCAGGTAGAGGGATCCACGGGCAGGCCCCCATGTAAGTTCATAATATTAGTTCGGACAAGCAAGAAGAAATTTCGTTTAGCCCACAAGACTTAGACCTGAGTAGAAATCAGAACAATGATGCCTTTATCATCTCGGTCACCCTTTCAAATTTCTAGGTTAAGAAAGTGTAGGTAGATAGTGGGAGTTCGGCAGACATCATATTCTACGATGCATACGTACAACTGGGGATCGATAATGCTCAACTACGAAGAGTCAACACCCTCCTTATGGGCTTTAGTAGGGAGATGATCGAGCCATTAGGGGAGGTGACATTGCCCTTGTCTCTCAAGTCATACCAAGAGGTCTACAAAAATGATCAAATTTCTAGTGGTTAAGGCCTCATCAACCTACAACATCATCTTAGGGAGGCCAAGCTTAAATCTTTTCCGTTCCATAGCATCCACTCTACACATGAAGCTTAAATTCCCCAGTTCAGAAGGAATTGGTGAGGCCATAGGAGATAAAAGGATGGCAAGAGAATGCTACGTAAACACTTTGAAGAGATCATGAGAGAGGCTAGGGGGAACCTCACCTATCGATAAGGGAAAAAAGAAGATGGTCGACCCCCACTCGGGGTGGGAGACTCCCCCGAAGACCCCTTGCGAAAATTCAAGGAGAGGAGAGGAGAGTCAGTTGAGGAATTGAAAATAGTTAACCTCACTTGTGAAGGGGAGTGCGAGGAGAGGACGAAAATCGGAACAACGATGAGCCCATGAACCGAGGAGTGATTGATACATTTTCTTAAAGAAAATAAAGAAGTGTTCATGTGGAGCATGACGAATCACAGTCGGATCTCACCCGATGTTATCACTCACCGATTCAACGTAAATCCCGATGCAAAATTGGTAAAACAAAAGAAAAGGAAGTTTGGAGTCGAAAGAAGTCAAGCGATAAAGGAGGAGGTAGAAAAATTGCTCAAAGCCAAGTATGCGCGGCCCGTGCAGTACCCCAATGGTTGGGTAATGTGGTCTTGGTCCCGAAGTCAAATAGAAAACGACGCTTATGCATTGACTTCACAGACTTGAACAAGGCATGCCCGAAAGATCCATTCCCTCTCCCGAGGATCGATATATTGGTTGACTCCACTTCCAGATGTGAGATGTTAAGCTTTTTAGACGCCTACCAAGGTTATAACCAAATACCGCTAGCGCCTGAAGATTAAGAGAATGCTAGTTTTGTCACGGACCAGGGGGTTTTTTGTTATAACGTCATGCCGTTTGGACTAAAGAATGCAGGGGCAACAATACCAACGACTGGTCAATCACATGATCGGCCGAAACATGGAGGTATACATAGACGATATGCTGGTTAAGAGTATAAGGAACAAGACCACGTCAAGGATTTGCAGGAATGTTTCCAAATACTGAAGACTTTTGGCTTGAAATTAAATCCTGCTAAGTGTACTTTTAGGGTGTGAGGGGGAAAGTTCTTAGGATACATGATATCCGAGAGAGAGAAATAGAGGCTAACCCTGAAAAAAATCAGCGCCATCATCGGTATGCCGCCTCCCCTTTTGATCAAAGATGTGTAAAACTTGCAGGCCGATTGGCAGCTTTAAATAGATTTATTTCAAGGACTGCGGACAAAGGTCTCCCGTTCTACAAGGTCCTTCGAGGCGTGGCAAAATTTGAGTGGACTAATGCTAGAAAGGAGGTGTTCGATGGGTTAAAGAGATATTTAGCCTCATCCCCCTTGCTGACGAAGCCCAAGTCGGGAGAAATATTATACCTCTACTTGGCTATTTCACAGAGCGGTGTCAGTTCGGTCCTGATGCGATAAGATGGAAAGGAACACCACCTGTTGTATTATGTCAGCAAATTATTACAAGGGGTGGAAATTAGGTACTCTTAGATTGATAAGTTAGCCCTCTCCCTAGTAGTCGCGGTGAGGAAATTAAGGTCTTACTTTGAGTCGCATCAAATAATTATGCTCACAAACCACCCGTTAAAGCAAGTCTTGTCCAACCCAGAGCAATCAGGAAGAATGGTGAAATGGGCAGTGGAATTGAGTGAATTTGATATCGAGTTCCGTCCAAGGCCAACCATTAAGGCACAAGTACTAGCAGACTTCATCGTCAAATTAGCACACAACAAGATGAGCATCTCCACGCCTACAGCAATAGGCAGTGGGGATGGCATAGTTTTGGAAAGCCCCCAGGGATATTAGTTTGTATGCTATAAAATTGGAGTTCCCCGTGTCGAATAATGTGGTCGGGGAGGCATTCTTAGTAGGGAGAGAACTAGCTCTAACCGTCGAAGCAAAAAAGATCATCATTTATAGTGATTCGCAACTTGCAGTCAATCAGATCCAAGGCTCATATGATGCACGAGGGGAAAATGGCTAAGTATCTCCTGAAGGCGAAAGACATGCTCGATAAATTTGAACAGTCATTTCTAATACAAGTGTCAAGAGCAGACAATGTTGTTGCCGATCAACTGGCTAAATTAGCAAGTTCAATAGCAGTGATTTGCAGCAGGAGAATCACCTTCCTCTTGTCAGACATGGCAGCACTGGAGCAACAAAAAGAAGTTATGTGCGCAGACCCAGTGTCCCCAAGCTGAAAAGAAGACATCATGAAATTCCTCACTCAAAGGATCAGCCCCGACAACCCAAAGGAAGCGAAAGCTTTAAGGGTGAAAACAACTCATTCCATATTGGTCGATGGAGAACTATACAGGCGTGGCTTCTCACAACCTCTTCTAAAATACCTAACTCCTGAGGAGGGAGACTATATTTTGCGGGAGATTCACGAAGGGATTTATGAAAGCCACCTGGGGGAAAGGCCTTAGCAGGGAAGGTTGTGAGGTAGGTTTTATATTGACTAACAATGCTCCAAGATGCCCAAGAGAAGGCAAAATGTTTCTGTGCATATCAAGAACACGCAAACATAAATCATCAACCATCGTAGTAGTGCAACCCCTCAAGAGCCCTTGCCCATTCGATCAATGGGGAATGAATTTAGTTGGACCATTTCTACAAGCCACGGGACAGAGGAAGTTCCTAATTGTTGCCGTCAAGTACTTCACAAAATTGATAGAAGCCGAGCCTTTGGCCAAAATAATAGAGAAAGAAGTGATTAAGTTCCTTTGGAAGAACATTGTGTGCCGTTTCGACATCCCTCGCGCCCTAGTCTCCGACAATGGAACCCAATTCTCAAGAAAAAAACTCAAGGAATGGCGCGATGGGCTAACGGTCAAATAGTTCTTCACCTCAGTCAGTAACCCGCAAGCAAACGGTCAAATCGAGGTCACCAACCGAACAATCCGCCAACACTTGAAGACTAGGTTGGGATCGGCTAAAGGAGCTTGGGCAGATGAACTCCCCAGCATCTTGTGGGCATACCGAACGACCCCAAGGGCCTCCACTGGAGAATCTCCCTTTACTCTCTCCTACGGGATGGAAGCCGTGGCGCCGGTAGAGATCGAAGAACTCAGTTGGCAAGTAAAGCAATACAACCGAGCCTCTAATACGCAAGGACTGAGGGTGAACTTAGAATGGCTAAGGCATATAATGCAAGAGTCAGGCCAAGAAACTTCAAAGTGGGGGATTTGGTCTTGAGGAAAGCAGAGGCTTCTGGTCTAGTAGGGAAGTTGGAGCCCAAGTGGGAAGGGCCCTCCGAAGTGGTGGAAATCGTTAGCGGGGAAGCGTACAAGCTACAACAAATAGACGGCAAGAGCGTTCCTCGCACATGGAACGTCGCCAACCTTAAGAAATACTACACTTGAGTTCATCAAGTAGGAGAAGTTTTTCCCTTTTTTGTTAGTTATACTCGAAATTTGAGAGCTAGAATAGGAGGCCAACTTTTCTCCCCCTCCCTTTTTATTTTGAAATTTTTCTTTTTTTACTTCCCCGACGAAAACCTTGTAAGTTGGTAACAAATCTTGAGTAATGAAGTTAATATCTCTGTCGTAGTTTGCAAGTCATTCGATGTCGAGGTCTCTGAGGTTTCGCGAGGTCCCCAGAGGCCATCTTTAGTCGCCCCGGGATCCCACAGAAGAACCCTCCCCCCTGGAGATCCCCCCTCAACAATTTTGGCTTGGAAGAATTTGCCCCCCCTCGAGGTTCGTAAAGAACCAACTCTGGGGCCCGAGCAAAAACAGTCATTGAGTCAATACACGACAACTAAACCCAATGCAATGACCAACTCAATAAGATTTAAATATTGCCAAATTCATAGCGAAACATCTTGATACATAGCCAACTACATGGCAAAATGTTCAAAATCCATAGCCAACTACATGGCAAAATGTTCAAAATACATAGCCGATCGCGTGTTAAGAACACGCAAACATAAATACTATGCGAACCATGATCATTTATAAAAAGTCTAGATACTACACAAAATAGTCCTAAGTAATGAGCAGAAACACAACTCATGAAACACTTATACTATGGAGAATAATTACGCATCGCCTCTGCCGTCCTGGCCATGAGGAGCTCCATCGCGAACCGCGTCCCCCTCCTCTTTCGATAAATCCGGATCAAGAAGTCTAATGTCCTCCTCTGTTAACTTGCCCTTTCTCAAGAAGGGCCCGATGGAGGGTGCGGCGACAGGAGTGGATCGCATACTCGTAGATAGGAGTAGCCCTATCGGCCACAATAGTCTCAAACTCGTCAGAAGCTTGAAACTCATATACCACCTCGTCTTGTGTGTTGTTAATGAAAGCAATGCCCAAGGCGGAGGCTAAAAATCTCTTACTTGTGGATGTCTCTCTCTCAAAGCGAAGCCCCCAAGTAGTGGCATCTTCCAAGGCCTTTTTCCTCTCCTCCTCCAGTCAAGAGAATTCTTCGTCATGACGCTTCAAGCTATCTTCCAAACGGTTGATCTCTCCCTGTTTAGCCACTCACCGATTACGCACTAGCGTAGACAAAGTAAGAGCCTGCAAAAAAATAGCTAGTCAGCTAAACAGGGAATAGGACAAGAGAAATAACGAAATGAAATTGTGAAACAACATACCCAAGCCATATCCCCGGTCAATAGCTCATCCATGTGGTCTTCACTGAGTGTAGAAACTGCCCTATATCATCCTCACTTACGATACTCCTTGTGCAGTTCCAGGCCAAGGAAGTGTCTGCGGTATCCCAATACGAATGTATGCTCTTCGCCTGATTCATGTCTCCCGTGAAAATACTACCACGGGGGATGACCGAAATTGAAGCGAATAGGTCGCCTCACGCTCTCTTTTGTGGGGGGGGAGCACCTACGCATGCCCAGGAGGCCCAGACTCGAGAACGTCAATGGAAGAAGAGGAGCGACCGCCCCCAGCTGAACTATTGACACCATGGGAGCCTACCTCTCCCTATACACCCTAATGGGCCAACTTATGCTCCCGGAGTTTTTGTTCCTTCACAGAAGCCCTCCTTGCACGCACCGCGTCAATGTTCACCTTTTTACCTAAAAAGGAATGAAAGAAAAATTACACCTAATACGAGAGAAAATCGAACAGTAACGATATATAAATACCAGAGAGGAACTATCGGGTAATAAGAATTATAACGTTAAACAATCCCGCCGACAAAAACAATTGACGAAGTCTACCCAACTCCTCAGTGTGACGAATTTTAATAGGCAAACTGCTCCACTCCGAGACTAACCCCAAACCATCGTCTCTAACATAAAAAACTTCTCCTTCCACGGACCACACGACAAAGTGAGTCCCTCCATAATGGTACAAGCCATGGGGGATAGAAAAAAAAATACCTCCCATCATCGATCGAGGAGGAAAATGCGGTCACTCGATGCACTTGCCATATAGCGTGGAAACTAGACAGAGTAATAGGAAATCCCCTCTCTCGAAATCTAAATTGCTATCCCTCAAAACACATTAATGAATTCGGGGTAAACTGACAAATGCATAGCCCGTAGCTCCAAATAACTTCTTCTAGTAAGGGGTGAGGGAATCGAAAACCCACTACTGAAATAAGCACATAAACGGTGAAGTATCCCTCTAGAGGTCGTCTAATCCGATGCCCCGAAGAGGGTAGAACAAATTTATGGGCTGAGGCAACCCGATACTCCTCCGAATAAGTAGAAGCTCCTCGGGACTAAAAAGGCTATCGCACGTTCCTATAACCACAACTCGGACCCAAAGTGTACCTCGCCCCTGCCACCCTCCCCCCCACGCCTAACGCCATAACTACCTCCGGTAGTCGGTTCGCAACAGAAATGTCCATCTCATCATAGTTGCCCTCACCTACTGCCTCATTATCGAAAATGTCCGTCTCATCATTGTCATCCTCACTCACTACCTCCTCACCCTCACTGTCGAATACTTTCTCTTCTACTTATTATCTGAACGAATCTCATCACCTCCCCATTTCATCCGAATCGCAATCGTTAGAATCCTCTAAGTAGTCACCCGAATTAGAAATACGACACTCAAACAAGTTCAGAATTTTCGCAATATGATCAGGAGAATACCCCGCCATATATCTGAGGACTTAATCCCATTGACAATTAGACAAAGGAACCGCCTGCCCGAGGTGGCGAGACGACAGGCAAACCAATGGAGGCGGCGTCGCACCCCGACCTGGGGGGCTGCCCCCTGGACCCGAGGCAGAGCCCCCCAGATCGAGGCAGTACCTCAGCCCAGGGAGACGCCCCCCCTAGTCGAGGCAATGCCTCGGCCTGGGGGGCCGTCACCCTTTCGGGCTGGGGCATTGCTTCCCTAGCTAGCTGCCGCAATAGAGTCCGTGGCACCTAGTTCATCACCGTCCCGCCACTCCCTATGTTCCTCACCACACCCTTTGCTACCCTCCCACATTTTCAAGCAACTAGAAAAGAAAGAGAACAAATCTAAGTAAAAGAGAATGAGAGGAACTCACCTTTGGAGGCCATGACTTGCTAGCTTGAAATGGCAAATGAGGGCTAAGGGTGGAGAAAAGGTAGCACTTATGGAGCTCCACCCACCCACCCTACTCAGCATTAATGACGTTTTTGGCGGGTGTTTTTTTCCTTACTCTCAAACTAGTTTCCCCGCGGAGGCGTAACCTATCCGAGAGTGGGGGGCTATATGATGGATATATTAGTAATATTAAAAAATTATGGAGGGTATATTTGTAACTTTCACATCCGAGATACACCATAAAAATCTACACCTTACAACACCATAAAATTTCTCATTCCATTATAAATTCCAAGAGTAATATTGTTTTAAGGCAGAACACTATTCCTTAATTTGACATCTCATACATTAAAAATATTGTCTAACTACAGCAAATTGAACAAGACTTGGTAGAATTATTGTGTCAAGGTGATTTTCCCGTTCAAACCCTTACTCGAAATCTTAACCACATCAAACTGCTATTGCTTTAATGGATTCAGAAGCCGATATGAATTGCATCCAAGAAGAATTAATCCCACCAAATATTTTGAAAAAATCAAAGAAAAACTTTCAACTGCTAACTGAGCCAATCTCAAAATTAATTTCAAACTTTCAAAAACTCATGTTTGTAACAATGGAATTTGTTTCAAGACAGTTTTATTCTAGTTAAAGGCCTTAATACTCCAATAATTTTAGAAAATTTCTTTCTCCAAATGCTCTACCTAATTAATGTCAGTTTTGAAGGAATTAGAACAAAAGTAATGGGAAAAGAAATCTTACTTCAATTCCAATTTTCTGTAACCCAAAAAGATATTAAAGTGGTCCAAAATAACTTTATATTTCAAGAAAATATTAGTAATAAAGAAAAATAAATTCTCTTCTTGAAAAATGAAATCTCTCACAAGAAAATGGAAGAACAAATTTCCGCACATTTTCTGCAAAAGAAAATTCTTGAACTCTAAAATCAAATTCAAAATCAAGTCTGTTCAGAATTACCAAATGCATTTTGGGAAAGAAAAAAGCATGTTATAACTCTCCCGTATGAAACTGATTTTGATAAAAGACAAATTCGTACGAAGGCTAGGCCAATCCAAATGAACCAGAAGTTACTAGAATACTGTAAAAAAGAAATTCAAGATCTTCTTAACAAGAAATTAATTCGTCCTTCAAAATCTCCTTGGTCTTGTCCAGCTTTTTATGTCCAGAAGAATGTTGCATTCGAAAGAGGAACTCCCAGGTTAGTCATCAACTATAAATCCTTAAATAAAGTATTAAGATGGATTAGATATCCCATGCCAAATAAATATGATCTCCTTAAAAGACTTTATAATGCAAAAAGAAATTCTAAGTTTGATATGAAATCAGGATTCTGGCAAATTCAAATAAATGAAAAGAATAGATATTAAATAACTTTTACTCTCCATTTTGGCCATTTGAATTCGTTAGGCCTTTGGGGTTAAAAAATGCTCCATCAGAATCCCAAAAAATCATGAAGAACATTTTTACTCCATATACTTTTTTCACTATTGTTTATGTTGATAATGTTTTAGTCTTTAGTGAAAATATAGAAAAACACTAGAAACATTTACAAATATTTCTTAAGCTCATAAAAGGAATGGTCTCGTAGTATCAACTCCTAAAATAAAACTCTTTCAAATCAATATTAGACTTTTAAGATATCAAATCCATCAAGGAACTATTGTCCCAATCCAAAGATCTCTAACATTCAGAAAAAAAAATTTCAGACCAAATTTTAGATAAAACACAATTACAAAGATTTCTAGGAAGCTTAAACTATGTCTCAAATTTTTATCCAAACCTTAAACAAATATGTAAACCATTATATGATAGATTGCAAGCTCCTCCATCACGTTGGACTGAAATTCATATAGATTTAGTAAAAAAAATTAAAAATAGAAATTAAAGAAATTCCTTGTTTAAGCATATGTCATCCCACTGCACCAAAATAATTGTACAAACTGATGCGTTTGAAGTAGGATATGGTGGAATCCTTAGTCAAATTATTGAAGGAAAAGAAATGATAGTAAGATATTATTTTGGAGTTTGGAAAACAACAACTCAAGTAAATTATCCAACAATCAAAAAGGAAATACTCTCTATTGTTTTATGCATTTCCAAATTCCAAAATGATTTATTAAATCAAAAATTTCTTTTAAAAATTGATTGTAGAGCTGCAAAGGATGTACTTACAAAAGATGATAAAATTTTAGTTTCAAATTAAATTTTGGTCAGATGCATGCTTTACTATCTGTTTTTTATTTTGATATTGAATATATTAAAGGGACTCACAATTATATTCCTGACTATTTGACAAGAGAATTTTTGCAGGGATGTCGAAAGCAACTGAAGAATCAAAGCTAAAGGTAATCCCTTTAGCAAAACCCTCTACACAAATTCTCAAACTAGATTATCCTTCTCTCACATCAGAAAAAACCTCAAAATCCCCAAAATCTCTAATTATTAAAACCCCAAACTCCTCAAAATCCAAAACCATTACGAGTTCTTCCTCCTTCAATCCAACCAAAAACCCTTACCCAAACAGCTTCAAAGACAATATCTACACCACAAATAAGTTTACCTCATTGGGAAAATCAATTCCTCTTACCCCTTCCAAACCCACCCAAACTTACAAAGATATAGCAGGAACCTTCTCCTACTAGACCAGTCAGTTCACAAACCAATTCACCAACCAGTTCCATAAATACTCCATATATTGAAAAAATAGACTTTCATCTTGACTGTGTAATTGAAGATGAATGGATCAATGAACAAACTCATGATGATCCAATACAGGTGGCACGCATGGTCTTTGATCAAAATCATAACAGGATCTATGAAGATCCACTTAAAATTCAACAATTTTATGAAGACATTCTTCTCTCAACCAAATCTATTCTTTATCTTTAAAATTTCATCATTTCTTTATCTGATTGGGGAAAAAATCCTTATGAGCTCCAGAGTATTTCCTATAAAAACTACCAATTAATTTTTTATTGGGATTACATCAAAGCCTTCCAACATTTTCTCCTCAAACAAAATGAGAAAAATACCATGTCCTTTTATTTCCTTTTTGGTACCAAAATTACCCAAAAACAAAAAAAAATCCCAAATTGGTTTAGCAGATGGTAGTACTATTTTGGACCCGAATTACAAATTCTCCCAAAACCAGTCCAAGAAGCCCTCAAATTCTTTTCGAAAAATCTAAAACCTGATCAATGTATTTCCAAGACAACATCTCCCCAACCTTCTCAAATTCTACATCCAATTCAATCTTACTAGGATACTAAAAATTGAACCACAAATTTAAACCTCTTCAAATTGATGAAGACACGGTTATATTTTCTCTCGAAAAAAAATATTGTATCAAATGGTGGGACAAGATGAACACATAAATTTTTGAACAGCTAGCAATTCTTGAATGGTTCAAGCAAAATCCTACAAAGTGCAAAACTTTAACAATTCTTGAAAAAGAAATCAATTCAGAACAGGAGCAATTTCTACTGGTGAAAAATAATTTATCTGCAAGAATAGCCAAAGCAACTATGCAAGAAGAAGTTCAAAAAATTCTAGAAGAAGCTAAAAGTGATAAAGAAGACTCTCCATCGCCCGTCAACCTTGGAGATGAAAATGAAGATGACTGCTTCGGAATTTTTAGCCTAATTCCATAGAATTTTATTGATGTAAAAAATTTAGAAATAGGTTAATTATTGTTATTGTATTTTCAAAATTCAAAATTTTGAAATTCCAAAAAAAAAAATTCAAAAATAAAAAAAAAAAAATCAGCTTTTGCAAGCCACTAGCTGCATTATTGTGACCTTGAATGACAGCAATGATGGATAATCATATTCAAAAAAATTACTCAAGTGCATGGAGAATTCCAAGGTCATCAATTTCTATAAATAGAAGCATTTGGAAAAGAGATAGGCACAACTCACTTTGAAGCATTCTTTCACACACTTTCACTTCTCTCTAGCACTTGTTTCTTGTTACAAATCTTCCAGTTCTTGGTAATTTCAAGAATACAGAAATCGGATGTCTTTTATAATTGATATCTTTATACATCCAATTAGGAAAAAAAAAAATTAGTCCATTAATTTGGTTCTCGTTCAATTTTAGTCCACTGACTATGATAATTATCACATTTTCTACACTAACTTTGAAAAATGGGTCAATCAGGTACTCCGGTGGTATTTTGGCCGGAAATTACTGATGTGTCAATATTTTTTCGGTGAAATAAGCCATGTCATCGTCTGACGTGTCTGATGACGTGGACTTGTTTTTTAGTAGGTGTAATTTTAGTCCACTAACTTTATCCTGGTGTAATTTTAGTCCACTAAATTTGTCCTAGTGCAATTTTTGTCCATTATTAAATTTATTATTTTATATAATATACTTTAAATAAAAAAATAACCCACCCACCCCCCTCAAACACCCAACCCCCGCCCCTCGCCCCAACACACAACTTGGCGATGGTGGTCGCCCAATTGTGTGCTGGGCGACGACATCGGTCGCCCAATTGTACTAAGCTTTTTTTTCTCTTTGGGCTGCAAATTCTACAATCAAATCTATGGAATTTAGGAAATGATACAAAAAAAAAAAAAAAAAATGAGGAAGAAAGAAATTCATATTAAATAAAAATAAAGTAGAAGAACCCAAATTCCAAATGAACAAATTCAAACTTGAAATGACATTTCTGATTCTCAAATAATGAAGGGAAGGAAGGGTGGGGTGGGTGGGTGGGTTAATTTTTTATTTAAATTATGTTATATAAAACTAGTTGTTATGGCACGATGTCCCTGCGTGCATATAATAAATAATTATTTATATTTTAAACTATATTATAAATAAGAATTATAAGATATATAAATCAACACACATCATATTCAAAAAATAATTAAATAAATAAATAAATAAAATAAACTAATTTAGAAATATTACCAACACAAAAAGAATTTGGTGTGAGTGAAATTTTCCTATTAGTATATATAAATAATATAAATCATATTGATTAAAAGAAGAATTTGAGTAGGGGTGGTTGAAAATACACAAGGAAATTTTTGATAATTTAAAAAAATGGTGATGTGGTGTAAGTAACCGGCCATTTGTGAGTGAAAAATGAGATTTTCTTTTTTGTATAGTATAGATAATAAATTCAAATAATGGACAAAAATTGCACTAGGACAAAGTTAGTGGATTAAAATTACACCAGGATAAAGTTAGTGGACTAAAATTACACCTGTTAAAAAATAAGTCCACGTCATCAGACATGTCAGACGATGACATGGCTTATTTCACCGGAAAAAAATTGACACGTCAGCAATTTCCGGCCAAAATACCATCGAAGTACCTGATTGACCCATTTTTCAAAGTTAGTGTAGAAAATGTGATAATTATCATAGTTAGTGGACCAAAATTGAACGAGAATCAAGTTAATGGACTAAAATTTTTCTTTTCCCCATCCAATTATTCTGCAAAATTTCTTGTGTATCCAATTTTAGAAATTCAGTAAGTTATCTCCATATTTTGATTCATATATTGTTGTTATTTCATATATTTTGATTCACAACTCGTTGTCATTTCACATTTTTTTTATTCATATCTAAGTTGTTATTTCATAATTGTTATAATTTTTATTCTTATAATTTCATTTGTTAAGATCTTTGCATTTCCTAACATAGTTTCAACAATGGTTATTATATGCAAATTTATATTAATTATGGTATACTGGTACTGATTGGTATCAGAGTCATGCAACTCCTGGATATATCCATATAAATAAATTCATAATTTGTGAATCGGACATATATATACTATATAAGTTAAAATTTTAAAATAATATAAATATTTTATTATTATATAAGTAAATATAATTATATTATATTTCTAATATAATATATTTTTAAAAATATAATTAAATTAATTAAAATTATTTTTTTTTTAAAAAGGCAATGGCGGCTTCGCCGCTGCTGCAGAGGAGGCCGCGGACCCCTCACCCCTCGGCAACGGCGCAATGGGTGATTTTATAGATATATTATAAGTATATTTTAATAGGCCGAAGTTAACTACGTTGACCAGGAGGAGAATTTTAGTCATTGTTTGTAAAAGAATAGACTTAGATTGATCATAAAGCAGTGTGAGTCACTATTTTTTTTTTTTTTTTTTTTTGAAAAGGGTGTGAGTCACTATTAATAACATAAGGATGATTTTTTAAATTAAAATTTTTATAGGGAATTTTTTTTATATTTTTTCATATCACAAAATGAATTTAACTCTTATATAAACCATATCAGTTTACAATAAAAGATCTGAACGGCCATTGATCTGTCTTTTGGGATGGATCCAGATCCCACAAAGATTCACGCACAAACTAGGAATTATGAGAAATTTGACACTAAGATAGACAAAAACCAAAATATATTATCTGCAAACTCAGTTACATTATCTTCATCATATTCACAGCAACAATCAGCAGCTAAAACATGCAAACAGTTTCTTCGGAACGTTGCCTGTTGCCCGATGCTTAGCAGCAGCTTCCTCCACCATGAGGAGGTCTTTCCCTCTGTCGGCCTCCACCACTGCCCTCTTTTCTTCAGCAGCCCTATGAATCGTCGCCGTCTTGTTCTTCATCTTCGCTGCGTATTCAGCCTTCTTCTTTTCAATTTTCTCCTGTTTTTATATGAATTCGGAAAAAAAATCACTTTCCTTTTTCCATCAGAACAGTCAGAACTGTACTTACAAATTTTTTCCGCCAATGGAACCAATCCACTATAATATTATAAATGAGCAAATTATACCCTAACAAAGAAAAAATAACAATTTATTTGCATAAACTTCTGTTTTTGGGATGAATAACAATTTACCCTCCTGTAAACTTGCAAATGACAAATTACTCCCTATGAAAATAAAATAGCAATCTACTCATGTGTTTCTAGGTATCAAGATTCTTAGCAGTAATCAAATTAGGACAAAAGTTGTCTTTACCTCAATCTGCTTCAGCTGAGCTTCTAAGGATGCCCTTTTGGCATTCTCCCAGGCATCCACACCAGACAACCTTTTATATGCCCTGAAAGAATTAATATACATTCTCATGTGTTAATTAATACAAATCAGGACAGAACAAGAACTACAACGACTCATATACTTAATACTCGTTGAAAATGTTTTACCTTGATCGAGTTCAATCTAATCAAATAAATTACAGAATAAGTGTCATACATTTGTTATATGATTAGTGAATTTATCTAATATGTATACCAATCACAAGACAAGTGTATTGCACTTGTCATATATAATCAATTCAAATTCAGCCAAATTTTATTCGGTTTAGAATTTGCACATGATTCATACAAAGAAACAAACAAGCAAGAATTATTAAGAAACAAGAATCCCAAGTACTTGTTATCAGCCTTAGTTTTCTCATTGTCTTCCCATGCTTTGATCAGAGCCAACCTCTTCTCCATTTCAACCTCTGCAAGCCCACCATCTACACACTCACACACACATATTGCCTTAAAATCAATAAAAAACAATTTAAAAAAAAAAAAAAGAAAGAAAAATAAATAAATCCCGGAAATTACCCCTATGATTATTGGGTTTTTTCCCCACTTGAAGTTGGTGTTGTGGAAGTTGGACAAGTGCTTTATCTTGAGCAGAAAAGTGATGGTGGTGTTGTTCATCAACTGATCTCTTTGTTTCTTCTTCCCCCATTATAGCTTTCTCCCTTAATACGTCTAACTTTGATAGAGTAGAGAATGTGAGGGTATATCCACCACTTGTATTTATTTTTCCACTCTCAGAAACACACTCAAAACCACCTTTCTTTGCTTATTACTTTTACAATACACACTTAAATATATTTTAATTGAAAAAGATGCAATTTACCCTCATGTGATATGATAAATGAGCAAAAAAAAAATTGTGGAAAATAAAATAAAATAAAATATCACCCCTTGTGTTTTGAAAAAAGAAGCAAATTACCCCCTATCTAAATCATAGATAGGGGTATTTGCTCATTTAACATAATACAGGGAGTAAACTACATTTAACCCTATTTTAATTTATTTTTTATTTATCTTAAACTCATACAAAACACCAAATCACACATATTAAAAACACACATACATATTTTCAAAGCAAAGATTGATGTTTTATCAACAAATTTAAGGTTATGGGTTCAAATTTTATCGGGCGTGTGAACATTAGTTATTATAATTTATTTATTATTATCAATCATATTAATGAATTGATTGATTTAAAATATTGTTCAATATATCTATTGAAATGAATTATTTTAATTTATTTATCGTTATTAATAAAAGATCACAAGCGTATATCTATTTTCCTCTTTTTACCTATTAAAAAAAATAAAATCATTAAAAAAAGAACCAAGCAAATTTCTGAAGGGAGGGTAGGGTAGGGTAGGTGGATATAGTTGGAAAATGCCAAAAAAGTGACAAGGTGGGGTTATAGTGATAGGAAATTTCGGTTGGATGTTGCTGTCAATATTATTACATTTCCCGGATAGCGTACATATATATATATATATATACAAGCCGTTCTAACACACTATATCTACATGGATATAATAAATATTTTTTAATATTTTAAAATATATTAAAAATAAAAATAAATTATAAAAATTGGGGCTTTAAGTTAATTTAAAATTTTAAAAAATTGAATAAATTAGTAATCTTACGAATTGAAAGGTGTTTTAGAGATCACAAAAAATTAATACAACTATATCAAAATTGTCATTTTGTATCTACAACACTTTTTTTTTTTAATAGTATAAATGCCGTAGGTTTTACAAAAAAGATTTGGTCGGTAAAAGGTTAAAGTAGTACCACGTTTGTCAAAAGAGAAAATTGGGTAAGTTTGGAGGTTACATCAATCCTATTATCTGCTCTTTCAGAGGAACGTTCTCAGGAGACTGTTCCACTTTTCCCCCACCTCACTCGTTTATATCGTTTAATGGGGGTGAATAGTAATTTATTCTCTGTGATATTGAAAATAAAAATAATTTTATTTTATTTGAAAAATAAATAATAATTTATTTTCTTGTAATTTAAAAAATAATCAATTTATTTCCCTATATAAGGAGATAATTACTTCAATTTTAAAAATATAGGGAGATAAATTGCAATATTTTGAAAAATATAGCGGAGGTGAATTGCTATTTTATTTTTCATAAGAGGGTTGTTTGCTTATTTTTCGTAACACAGATAGGTAGATTGTAATTTATCCTCGTCGAATATAAGGTTTTCTTGACAACATTTTGAGAATTTTCTGTTAATAAATAAATAAGTAATAAGATTTTCATTTGAATAGCGAAGAATTGATTTTTTTTTTTTAAAAAAAAAAGCTTAAGGAAAGAATTAATTTGATTACACTAATTCGAACAAAAAAAAAAGAAAAAAAAAGGAAGAAGCTTAGGAAAATATTTTTAAATGTTGAACTATCGCTTTATTTAAAAATTCAAACAGTTAGGAACGTGAACGATTTAATATTAGCATTTTAAAAAAAATTAATATTAATATCTTAACATGTTAATTCAATGACATTCGAATCCAAAATTTTTTGTTTGTTTTGTTTTTATCATATTAAACAATCACCTTATTTTAATTAATTCGTTTGGTTTTATTTTCAAACCAGCATAAACATTTTTCAACTGTTTGAGAATTTGGGAAATTGTTTGATTTGGGCCTTTTCTACTGGGATTGACCAAACCTAATGCATCGCTTAGGTCTAGTGGAATATATCATAATTCATAATTGATTTTCTACTCTCCTATGCACTAGGGCCGCCATACTTCTGATTAAATTAACTGTTGTAGCACGTCGTTCAGCGTGCATATAACAAATATTTTTTATTTTAAAATATATTATTAATAAGAGTAAAATGTATAAATTAGTTCATTATATTTAAAAAAAAAAGATAGAAAATAAAATTAATTTATCAATTAATGTTAAATTTAGAAAGTCGAATATGTTAGGGGCATTTTAGCTTTACAAAAAAATTTGAGCTGCCAATGACGACAGACTATTCCCAATTTGGGTTGGGAATAACGTCTCCAAAAAATGGGGAAAGGAAGAGATAATTTTCTTGGCAAAGAGATATTTCGTTTTCTCATTACTCTACAAAGGTATATACATATTTAGAATATGATCATCTTAACACGTGTCCTCACAAAATACTACTAATTTCCTCGTACTAACAACTTTTGTCATATCCCCCTTTGCTTTATTATAATAGTAATAGTCATTTAATTTTGCAGGGCTTGTGGATTGTCTTGTGCATCCTCTAATGGGTTTCTCCATAATCTTGGTACTATTGGCCCAACAATTGGGCTGCATCTGCGTCTCATTTAGGCCCAAGTCCGTATCATAGCCCGGTCCTTTAGGAATGACCTTGCCATCATGGTTGAACTCTGGGAACGAAGATCAAAACTCAAAAGCGTCTATCCAGGTTGCGTCGAGTGAGTCCTGCCTCTCCCACTGGACAAAAAACTTTTCACAACCGCGGTGATCTTCAAAATATCACCTTAGAATATGAGGGGGGTCGACTTGCCTTAGATAACGTCATCTCTGGTGGAAGGGACCCAGAATTGGTGGTTATTTCTTCCCGAAAGGGTTTCAACAAAAAAACGTGGAAAATCGGGGGAATTTTGGTGCCGAGTGGAAATATATAATCGTTGGCCACAACTTTGTTTTACAGATAATGCGAAAAGGGCCAAAAAATCTATGGATGAGCTTCTAGATGCACTGATGTTGCCGGTAAGGACGAATGTGCAAAAAGACGCAATCACCCACCGGCGGTGTTAGTCTGTCTGTAGTTTCATCCATTGGCGAGCTTGAGCCAGATGGCTTTTGGCAGCTGCTAGAAGTTCCTTGTGCTAACAAACCAGTTCGTCAACAGCGACGACCGGTGTGTTATCGTCCACATAATCAATGACAGTTGGCAGTGGGCAATCATAGAGAGCCTGATACGGGGTCATACCGAGTGAGGAATGGTGAGTTACCAATATTCAACAAGGTGGAGGAAAAGAGACCAGCAACTGTGGAGTTCACTCACAAAGTGTTGGAAAAATAAATTCAGTTTCAAATAATTGAAACAATTATTTTGAAATATAACAATCGGATTTAGAAATCAAAAGTAATTAAAGCCACATTGGAACAAAATAGTATAACAGATAGAAACACTATTTACGGGGGAGAAAATTAAATATTAAACTTACAATGAGGATTATATCATAACAATTCTCAGTCCAATAGCAATCGTTAATTTAACCGAATCGTAAAATTCACTGCTTGCCTTGAAAAAAATATACGTCCCATATCAGTAATGCACAGGGTACAACGTAATTTCTCTAAGATAAGACAATTACAGTTCTGACGATTTTAGCACTATACCGAAGAACGCCTCGATCAAACATTCATAAGCTTGTTATTGAAACAAGAAATTCAAATCTTAAAATATAAAGACGAGAGCCGAGGATGAGAGAAATGAGAGAGGAGAAAGCTTTTTCTCCTTGTGTATTTGAGGAGTGTATGGCATCAGCCTTTTATAGGCACCTCGATCCACATTCCCTTTAATGCAATATTTTAATGGCATAATGGCATTAAAAATTGAATGTAACAGCCCAAATAAATTGGATGAAACAACAACAACAATTTAATTGCAATTTAAAAAAGGAAACTGAAACTTTAATGAAATCAACTGTTGTTACATATGCTTCGAAAATGTAAAATTCTAATTTATGGGTTTCTCATCACAACAGTTCCCCACAAATATATAGATTTGAACTTAAGTTTCTATGACTTGCTTTCAACTATGGTACCTTTCGGTTTGAACCACTGCCTAAGTTATCTAACGTCAGCTATCACCAGGTCAAATGGAACTAAACCTTGAATTTGAAGCTATGAGTGTGACAACGTCTGTTAGTAACAACAATCCACCGGCTTAGTGTTGATCTTTAGGGTTAACACTATAGGCCATGTGTCCTAATCATGTTCATGCTGCTTCGGGAATAACCCAATTCCTTAGTTGCGGTCAAATAACTACATTCACTTAGTGGGACATCTCGAGGGATGCACTGCTAGCATCTCGTCTAAAAGACTTGTCCCCATTCAGACTTAAATTCTTACTATGCTTGCAGTATCAACACCTTCCAAAATTATAAGGGATAGACTCCAGATACCAAGTATTAGTCTATTTTGGTACTCTGATATACCCTACGACTTGTTAATGCCACATTGAACATTCTTTGTGGGATCTCCACTTAGAAGGTTGGGTTGCCATCGTAGTTACATTATTGATGGATTTTCAGTCTCATCCTAATCTGGATTTATTTACTTGTAATAGATTCAATCCTTTGGTCAAAGGATCAACTACATTGTCATTTGTTCCTACAAAGTCAATGCCAATTACTATGTCTGACACTGATGTCTTTATAAACTTTAGTCTAACTTGGATGTGTCATTTGACCTTTTGGTTGTATTTACGATTCCTCATCTTCACAATTGTGGTTTGACTATCACAATGTACAACAATAGGTGGAAGATGCTAGCTTACAAAGGGGAGTTGTGATAACAACCCAAATAGCCATTCTGCCTCGGTACTAGTCGTATCCAATGCACATAACTTAGCTTGAAAAGTAGACCGGATTATCAAAGTCTGTTTTGCAGACTTCCAGGAGACTATGCCCCAACCTAAGGTAAAGACATATCCTAAACACCCATTACTCCCGGAGTTTTTGGCTATCCAGTTAGCACCACTATATCCCTAAAAAATAGCTAAGGGTGCAAGTTGAGCCGAGCGTGGCTCGCATTTCAACTCGGCTCAAGCTCAACCTGAGCTCTTGGCGAGCTCGAGTTCAAAATTTTTTATACTTTAGAATTATTGGTCAATATATCTCTTATTTTAATTTTATATATTAATAAAATAAAATATTTTCATTTATATTGTTTAAAGATAAGCTTAATCAACAATTTAGTAAGTTTTGATACTTTTTTTGTAAATAAATATTAAAAATTCAACATCAATTAGAATTATTAGTTAGTATCTCATATTTTAGTTTTAGAGATATCAAAATATGGTACTTTGGTTTATATTAAAACAAGCTTAATAGGAAATTTAGTATGTTTTGATAATTATTTTATAAATAAATATTGATAATTATTAAAATTCATATAAGTTTTACCGTTACAATTTCAATCTATTACAACAAAATGCATTTATTCACTATATATGGAATTATTGGTCCATATCTCATATTTTAGTTTCAGATGATATTAAAATATAATTCTTTAGTTTATATTATCTAAATAAAAAAGCTTAATCAACAATTAGTATATTTTGATATTTTTTTTGTAAATAAGTATTTAATATAATGCATATTAATTTTATAGTTATAATTTCAATATCTACTACAACAAAATGTATTTATTTTAAAAATTCACCATATATTAGATTTTTTAGTCAATATATCATATTTAATTTTATATGATATTAAAATATGGTATTTTGATTTATATTATCTAAAATCAAGCTTAATCAACAATTTATTACGTTTGATAATGTTTTTTGTAAATAAGTATTTAATATAATGCATATGGATTTTATCGTTACAATTTTCAATCTATTACAATAAAATTCATTTATTCACTATATATTAGAATTATTAGTCCACATTTTATATTTTAGTTTTAGATGGTAATAAAATATGATATTTTTTATATTATCTAAAAAAATCTTAATCAATAATTTAATAAGTTTTTATGTTTTATATAGTGCATATGATGTTATTATTATAATTTCAGTGCCACTACAGCTAAATGTATGTATTTAAAAATTCCTCATGAATTAGAATTATTAGTCAGTATATCAATTTCGGTCTTAGATATTATAATGTGGTATTTTGTGAAATTTTTCTTTATTTTGAATAATGCACTTCAAATGGTACAATAGCCCATATTTTTTAAATCCAAATTTTTTAAAAAAAATAAATTAAGCTTGAGCTCTAGCTCGCGAGCTAGCTCGAGCTCGTCTCATGCCAATCAAGCTCGAGAGCCACAGTTTCCCAGCTCGCCTCGAGCTCCCCAACTCGAACTCGTGCCAATCAAGCTCGAGCTCCCCAACTCGAACTCGACTCGTTTGCACCCCTAAGAACAACAGGGAATCTGCCATAATGTATGGTCAGTGACACCATACCCTTCAGGCACCTTAGTACCCTATCAAAAGCATCCCAATGGATTTTGTCAGAAGAACTAGTGTATCTAGCCAGCTTAGAGACATAAAATGATATATCTGGTCTCGTGCTAGTTACTAGATACTGTTAGCTCCCATAATTTGGGAATACCTTAGTTGTCAATGGAAAAACTACTTTCATTTTTAAATAATAGAAGAATTATAAGGCGTTTTTGCAATTCTACTATTTTTATAACCAAATTTCTCAATTATCTCAACATAGTGAGATTGAGAAATGGTTATTCTATTAGTTGAATAAATCAACTTGATGCCAAGAATAATATCAGCCTCACCCATATTCTTCATTTCAAACTTATTCTTTAAAAAAATTTGGTTTCGGTAAAATGTCTATACATGATCCTATTAATAGAATATCATCTACATACAGGAATAAAATAACTGTTTTATCTCCTTTCATTTTACAGTATATAAACTTATAATTCTCATTTACGGCGAAGCCAAACATATGAATAGTTTGATCAAACTTTTCATGCCACTGTTTGGGTATTTTTTTAAGTCCATAGAGAGACTTAACAAGTTTACAAACTTTGCACTCGCTACATGAGCTACAAATCCCTCAGGCTCATCCATGTATATTTCCTCCTCGAGTTCACCATACAAGAAGATGTTTCACATCTATCTGGTGATTCACGTTGTTATACACCAAAACTAGTGCTATAAGCACCTGAATTGTAGTCAACCGAGCTACCAGAGAATAGGTATTGGAATAGTCTATTCCCTCATTTTGTTTAAAACCTTTGACCACCAATCTGGCTTTAAAATTATCAATAGATCCATCAGGTTTCAGTTTCTTCTTAAAGATCCACTTGTATCCAATAGCAGTACACCCTGGAGGGAGATCGACTAGCACCCATGTTCCATTAGAAACAATGGAGTCCATCTCACTTTTGACAACTTCTTTCCACTACTTTGCTTTTGCAGAAGCCATAGCATATTTGAAAGTTACAGAATCATCCTTGATATTGTAAGTGATAAAGTCACTTCCAAAATCCTTGACAATCCTAGCTCTCTTACTTCGTCTAGGTTCATCTGACTCCTCATTAGTCAGACTAGTACTACTAGGATTAACCCCCACATTAGACATCTTTTCCACATGTTCAGGAATAGATCTGGAGGCAAGTGAATCATCAAGTGAAACACTTGAAGGTATTCATGTTTTCATAGGAAATACATGTTTTAGGAAGACAACATCACAAAATTCAACTGTTGTGTTGACCTCAATGCCTAGAGTTTTTGATTTAATAACCACAAGTCTCAAAGCATAACGCATCTCCACATAGCTCAAGAACACTGCATCAACACTCTTAGGTCCCAATTTCTTTCGTTTATGTTGTGGGACCAGCACTTTTGCTAGGCATCCCATACTGGGAAGTATTTGAGGCTAGATTTTCTACCTTTCTACAGTTCGAAAGGACTACTTGTATTGTTTTTACAGGACTCTGTTCAGAATATGGCAAGCCGTATTGAAAGCCTCTCTCCACAAATACTTTGGTAACCCAGAGGTTAGTAGGAAACTGCTAATCATATCTTTAAACGTTCTATTCTTTCGTTCAGCTACTCCATTAGATGAAGGGAATATGGAGGTGTCTCTTCATGAATAATGCCAAAAGTTTGACAATATTGAATGAACTTATTCAATTCATACTCTCCTCCTCTATCAGATCTTAGTCGTTTAAGTTTTATCAATTTGGGTTTCTGCTTCATTTTTTAAACAAAATAAATTTATCTAGGGCTTCATCCTTATTTTTCATGAGAAACACATAACAATATCTACCGCAATCATCTAAAAAACTAATAAAATAACATTTTGTGTCTCTGGTCAAAACGCCATTGAACTTACAAATATCAGTATGAACTAAATCAAGTATTTTTAAATCCCTTTCAACTGACTGATAGTGTTTCCTAACTTGTTAAGCTTCTAAACAAACTTGTCATTTGTGTCCTTGTTCAATATTAATAGGAATTAAATTTATATTCATCATCCGTTTGATTGAATTGAAATTTAAATGACCTAACGTACTATGCCAAAAATTAGATTATTCTACATTCAATATAATAAAAAGAAAAATAATTTTTATTATTATTCTCAACTCAAACTTTGAACAAGCAATCATCTAAATAACCTTTACCAACAAAAATACCAAATTGTTGAATTACAACTTTGTTAAATTCAAAAGCTAATTCATACCTCTCCCTAACTATTATAGAACTACTAATCATCTTCTGACAATGTGTACATGATGAACTCTTTTCAACTACAGAATGCGCTCTCAAGGAAACTTCAAGTCCACGCTTCCCATCCCAAGTACTTCAACAGTGGAGTTCCCCATGCTTATTGTCCTTCACTAATGGTCTGATAAGACATAAAGAAAGATTTATCAGCATATATGTGCACATTCGCTCTAGTCAATCAACCAATCACATGATTCGTAAATAGTCATGCGTTCGGGTTGTAAAGATACATATACCGTTCTGTTGCTCCTGAGTGCTAGCACGGCTAGAACTCCCACAAGTATGTTGACAGTTGCCTGCCCAGTCTTGGCCTTTATATTAGGACAAATGTTGGCCCAGTGTCCAACCTGCCCATAGTTCCAGCATGGCTTGCTTGTTTTTAGTTTCTTATTTTTGGTGGCCTTTATTGATAACTTTTGAGTTCGAATTAACCTTATTCACTTTTTGTTTCCCACATTAGATTAGCCCTCGGTTGATGCTCAATTAGTATTCATTCTTTCTTCTCAATAATAGCTATCATAAGAATCTAGAAATAATCTCTCTTCTGATGTTCGAGTGTCATGCCAATTTTTGTATAATTTGGGAAATTTGTCCACTATGGACATGACCAAAAACTTCTCAAGAAGCTTCATCTCAACATTAGTCAGAGTATGCTCAAGGTTGATAATCTCATAAGTCTGATCAGCTATAGACATGTCCTCAACCATCTGATACCGCACGAACTTGGAAATATAATACTTTTGAGCCATTGCTCTTCAGTATTATACTTCCATCCAACTCATCCCACAGAGTCTTAGCGTATAAGAGCCGGAACAATAGATGTCGATAGCGTATTTGATAGGGCTGACAAAATCGCTCCACGACATATTTGATCCCTCTCTGACCATTGAGCTATGTCAGCAGTTTTGGGATCGGTATCAGTAGGTTCAGGTCTGGTTACCTGAATCACTGTTAAAAGTTCGTTCATTGTTAAATAAATTTTCATTCTTTGTTGCCAGCGTCTGAAAACTGACCCGAAAATTTATCCAATAAATCGGTTAAGTCGACTTTTGGTGCGATAGAAATTGCAATGAAAACGGGCTCAGCTGTTTTAATATCTTAGGAAACTAAAAGCGTCATTCAAATAACTTCAGGAAACATTTGAGTTTTCAAAACAACATTGACAAAAAAAACTATTTTCGATGTTCCAACAAAAAATCCGATTTTTCAATACCTATATATTTTCTTCAAAATTATTGGAAAAATAAATTTAGTTTCGAGTAATTGAAACAATTGTTTTGAAATATAATAATCGGATTTAAAAATCAAAAGCAATTAAAGCCACGTTGGAACAAAATAGTACAACAGTCAGAAATACTATTTACAGGGAGAAAATTAAATGGTAAACTTACAACGAGAATTGTATCATAACAATTCTCAGTCCAATGGTAATCGCTAATTTAATTGAATCAAAATTCACTGCTTTCCTTGAAGAAAATATACGTCCGTATTAGTAGTGCATAGAGTACAACGTAATTTCTCCCAGGATAAGACGGTTACAGTTCTCTAATTTTAGCACTATACCGAAGAACACCTTGATCAAACACTCAGACACTTGTTATCGAAACAAGAAATTCAATCTTGAAATGTAGAGAGGAGAGGTGAGGATGAGAGAAATAAGAAAGGAGAAATTTTTCTCTTGGTGTATTTGAGGAGTGTATGGCATCAGCCTTTTAAGGCACCTCATCCACATTCCCTTCAATGCAATATTATTAGCATAATGGCATTAAAAATGGATTAACAACTTAAAGAAACGAATGAAATAGCGACAATTCAATTGCAATTTAAAAAATGAACCTGAAACTTTAACCAAATCAGTTGTTGTTACATTTGCTATGAAAATGCAAAATTCTAATCTATGGATTTCTCATCACAACACAAAGCACCGTAAGAAGATCTTGAGGATTCTATTTAAAACCTCTGTCTGGCCGTCGGTTTGTGGGTGTAAGAGCTACTAAATTTCAATCTCATTTCACTAAATCTAAACAGCTCACGCCAAAAATGGTTGAGAAATATTCATTCGCGATCACTAATTATAGATTTCGATATCCCATGCAACTTGTAGATCGTTTTAGAGAGAGTAGCAGTGAGAGAAGCCGTCGTGAAGCTAGTTGGTAAAGCAACAAAATGCGCGTGCTTGGAAAGGCAGTCAACCGCTACCAAGTCACAGTTTTTCCACTGGATGCTGGCAAATTTGTTATGAAGTCCATGGACATCCTCCCTAACTCGTCGTGGAATAAGTAAAGGTTGCAGAGTTCCCTATTGCTGTTGAGTGAGTAATTAGCACCTTGGCACACACTGCAGTCTTTGATAAATGCCTTATATCAACATTTTAGGAAGGAAGGCGACAAAGAATAGAGGTGCCCCATACGCCAGGTGACCCAATAACGGTTGTGTGGAATTCATTAAGCAACGCCTGACGAAACCCATAAAAGTTAGGGACGAGATGCAACTTTAAAAGAAAACCAGCTTATGGTAGGGGAAAATGCATCACAAAACTCGCATCTCGGAGCAAATTCGCATCTCGGAGCAAATGAGAGACTAGAAATTACACTGGTGAGGTGGTTAGCATAATACATATGGAGCTTCTAAAAAAGAGTCAGCTTGGAGATGGATATGGCAGTAAAAGTTAGTATCGTTTCGAGATAAGACATCGACAACCTTATTGTCACGACAGGAGCTTGTGTGGGCTGGCGTTTGAATTGTTTGTTGAGTAAGCCCTGTAAACTCTTTTGATTGGTGAATATGTTGAACATGCGCCCTCAGGTATTGATGCCACTTGCACATGACCCTTATAGCAAACATTTCCCTGTCATATGACTAGACCTTCATCTAGGAGCCCAATTTCTTATTGAAAAAGGCAATGGGGTGACGTTGCGAAAGAACAGCCCCAACGGCCACTTGGAAAACATCTGTGGTAAAAATGGTTGAGGTAGATAAGGTAAACGCAACACAAAGGGAGAGAGCATAGAATCTTAAGCGTGTGAATGTTGCAGCTGCGGTTGGTGACCATTGGAAAACTGACCATTTGAGAAGATGCATTAAGAGGCCCAAAGCAGTGTACTGGTGAACAAACGATTGTAAAACCCAGTTAAACCAAGAAAAACCCGAAGGTTTGTTAACAATTGGCCTGCAACTTGGCGAGGTCGACCGCAAGGCCCTTGGCTGAAATGGTATGCCTCAAGTATTCAATAGAGGGAACACAAAAAGTGCACTTGCTCAATTTGGCAAAAAAAGAGTTAGTGTGCAAATGCAGTACTGGGTCTTAGCTTCGAGTAACTGGGCAAGGCCAATGACTTGACTCACCAATGAGGGTTGAAGCACTGCCATTCCCCATTGGAATTCGGATGGAATCCTGAGATAAAATAGTTCAAGATAGATAAGGGAAAAATCGAAACTCAATTACAAAGTTGTTCAAACTCCGCCTGGAACTCAGCGACAGACCAATGTCGGTGCAACTTAAAAAGAGCCGCCTGGTGGTAGGTGAATGAAGAGGGTCCAAAACGTAGCTCGAGGGAGTGAAGGAAAGCCTCCCACGAAGTCAACTGATTATTGGTAGACCCACTTGAACAAACTCAGTGCTTTGTCTTGTATACAGAAAGAAATAACCTCAAGGCGCTGTTCAGGAAGAACCTGACGATAGGCAAAATACTGGTCAACAATTGAGCTGCTCGAAATCGTCAAACAGTGGTAAGTGTAATTTTGGGGGTGTAGAAGATGGAAGCTGGGGAGGGGGAGTGGAGGAAAAAGAAGCATAGGGAATGAGCGGTGATGTAGAAGAGGAAGCGGGTGATTGTTAAGTTGAACGCGACGGACCGGGACAACAGAGACCAAGGACTTATGGCGTTGAGTGTCAAGTTGAGTCAATTGTTCCATGGAAGCCTGTAGTTTGACAACGTGCTCAAAAGTGAAAGAAACACGTCTTCAAGGGCCTGGGTTCGCTTGGACGGCAAGAGTAAAGAGTAATGAAAGCACAATGATAACAATGACGAGACTATTCCCAATTTGAGCAAGGAATATGGTTCAAGAAAGTGATAAAGGAAGAGATAATTTCCTTGGCAAAATAGATTTATCATTTTCTCATTACTCTACAAAGATAAATACATTTTCAGAATATGGTCATCTTAACACGTGTCATCATAAAAAACTAATGTTCCCTCATACTAACAACTTTTGTCTTATCCACCTTTTCATTACTGTACTAATAGTAGTCATTTAATTTTGCAGACCTAATGGATTATCTTGGTTCTCCTAATGGGTTCTCCAACATGGTATTATTGGCCCAACAATTGGTTATCTGACTTTCATTTAGGCCAAGCCCGTATCACAGCCCGGTCCTCAGAATGACCTTGCTCTCAAGCTCAAACTCTGGGAACAACGATCAAAACTCGAAGGCGTCTATCTAGGTTGCATCGAGTGCGTCCTGCCCCCCACTGGACTAAAAATTCTCACAACTGTGGAAGTTTTCAAAATGTCCCCTAGGTTATGAAGGGTTGACGACTTTCGTCAGATTCCGCCATTCTTGTGGAAGGGCCCAAAAAGGGTATTTCTCCTCGAAAGGGTTTTCAACAACAAAACATGAAAATCAAGTGAATCTTGGTGCGGTAGGGAACTCCAATTCATAGGCCACTGCTCTGTTTATAAATGATGCCAAAAGGCAAAAAATTTGTGGTTTAAGCTTTTGGGATGCACTGAGTGTTGTCGTAAGGACAATGTGCCCAAGGACCAATCACCCACCTGCAGGTCAACATCTCATCGATGTGGTTTCTGTAGTATTCATCTATTGGCGAGCTTGATCCAGATGATGTTTGGCAGCTGCTAGAACTTCTTGCACTGATAACCAGTTCCTGAATGACGACAACTCGTGTTATCGTCCACATAATCAATGAAAATTGGCGATTGGCAGCCATACAGAGCCTGATGTGGAATCATACCTAGTGAGAATGTGAATAAAGTTATACCAATACTCAGCAAGGTGAGGAATAGAGATCAGCGACTGGAGAGTTCACTCATAAAGCATCGTAAGAAGGTCTCGAGGATTTTGTTTAAAACCTTCGTCTGGCTGTTGGTTTGTGGGTAATAAGAACTGCTAAATTTCAATGTCGTTCCACTAAGTTTGAATATCCTCATGCCAGAAATGGCTGAGAAATACCCTATTGAGATCACTAACTATAGATTTCAGCACCCGTGCAGCTTGAGATTGTTTAAAATAAGATACCAGCGAGAGAAGCCGGCGTGAAGCGAGTTGGTAAAGCAAAGAAATGCGTACTTGGAAAGGCAGACAACCACTACCAAATCACAATTTTCCTACCAAATGCTGGCAAATTTGCTATAAAGTCCATTGTGACGTCATCCCTAACTCGTCGTTCAACATTTTAGGCCAGTAGAAGAAGGCGAGAAGACGAACTGAGGTGTCCCGAATGCTCGAGTGACCCCCAATAATGATTGCGTGGAATTCATTAAAAACTAGACGAAACCATCAATGTCAAGGATGAAGATGCAATTGAAAAATTTAAAAAAACCAGTCTATGGTATGGGGAAAAATGCAGCATGGAACTCACATTTTGGAGCAAATGCGAGACTAGAAATATACTGGCGGGGTGGTTGACGTAGTACTCACGGAGGTTCTAAAAAAGAGTTGGGGTGAAGGTGATATGGGAGTAAAAGTCAGCACGGTGGCGAGACAGGGCATTGGCAACTTGTTGTCGCGATCGGGCATATAATGAATCTCAAAATCGTACCCCATGAGCTTGGTAAGCCATTGTTAGGGCTAGCGTCTGCATTGTTCGGTTGAGTAAGCCCCGTAAACTCTTTTGAATGGTGAATATGTTGAACTTGCACCCTACTAGGTATTGATGCCACTTGCACGACTCCGTCATAGCAAAACATTTCCCACTCATAGGCTGACGAGACTTGTATCTGGGGGCCTAATTTCTTGTTGAAGAAGGCGATAGGGTGATGCTACTGTGAAAGAATAGTCCCGACGACCACCTGGGAAACATTTATGGTGAGGTCAAACGGCTGAGAAGAATCAGGTAAATGCAACACGAGTAGAGAGAGCATAGCATCTTAAGTGCGACGAATGCTGCAGCCGCAGCGGTGACCATTGGAAAGTCAACCCTTTGAGAAGATGCGTTAAAGGGCTAGGCAAAGTGGTGTACTGAACAACCCCACTGTAAAACCAACTTAAAATAAGAAAAACCCGGAGGTTCGTAAGCGACTGAGGTGGATGTCACTCTACAATGGCCTGCAACTCAGCCACGGACCTATTTGGTGCACTTAAAAAGAGTCGCCTGGTGGTTAATGAAGAGGGTTCGAAACGTAGCTCATGGTCCCGAAGGACAGCCTCCCACAAACTCAACTGATTATTGGTTTAGACCCACTTGAACCAACTCATTGCTTCGCCTTGCATATAGAAATAAATAACTTCACCATATTTAGTCCCATAAGTGTCAAAAAAAATTGCAAGTTATGTCCCGCTCATATTTTTCGTTGGATTCTTGATGGAACTTGATCAACGTTTGACTGCAATAGTGTGAAAATTAAAAAAAAACGTCCCACAACTTACACCGTTTGGGACCAAAATCGCAAACGGTATAAGTTGTGGGATGTAAATTGTAATTTTTTACATTATTGTAGTAGAAAATGTTCATTTAGTTAACGGAGCACGTATTTCTTCCGTCAAGAATCTAATGAAAAATATGAGTGGGACGTAAATTTCAAATCTTTTGACACTTATGGGACTAAATGTGGTGTGGAGTAAAAAATGGAACCAAAATTACAAACGATATAAGTTGTCGGACGTAAATTATAATTTTTCCTATGAATTCTCCATAACTATAAACATAGGTCTGAAAATATAAAATCCAAACATATTTACTTTTTTTTATGAAAATCAGTAGAACATTTTGATCTTGTTAGGTATGATGAAAACTAAAAATAAAAATGGAAACAAACCAAACGGAAGTCATTTAAAAAAATAGAGTCATTTAATATTAATATCTTAACATGAGAAGCTACTATGATATATATTATTTGATTTGAATAATTACTTATTGTAGATAAAAAATAAAAAATAATAAAATTAAAAAAATAAAATGTTATGAAAAAAAAGACAAAATAAGATAAATTACAATAAACTCTTCTGAGGTTTAATATAATTATTAATACCTCTCATTGTTTGGAAAATTACCAGTGTCCTCCCTAATTTTAATGACTACCCAACATCTAGTCCAATTTGTCAGTATCTGTTAAGTTTTCATCCAGTTTTTATGGTGAATTAATTAAAATACTCTTGAATATAATTTACTCGTATTTAAATTTTTCTAAAGTTTTATTGGACAATTTGGATATTTTCTTTTAAAAATTTAAAATATGTCCATCTATGTCATCCAGTTTTTCATAGTTATTCTAACTTTAGAAACCTACAAAAAAAAATTAATAATTTCAAACATCCATTCAAACATGTATTCGTAATTATGTTCTTGCTGCTCACACTCATAACCTGTTGATCAAAGAAAGATGTCGAGTCTTAGTGTGGACGGGAAAATAGGAAGTCCTTGGCATACATATGTTTTGGGAATAATTATACCCTTCTTTCTTGAGGTTTGGTAATTACACATAAATTTCTATGATTTAAAAAAATTATATTTAATACTCTGATGTTTAGCTCTGTCTAACAAATAAGTTCCTCTATTAGTTCAAATTCACTGAGTTTGCTGATATTAATAGAAAAAAAAAATTGAATGTGAATTGATATTTACCCTAAATTTATTGATTACCAACTTATTGCAGGTCAAATAATTTTTTCTAACTAAACTACCCTTATAATGATGAAGATATGCCTTTTGACATGCATTAACGCATAAGCACTTATGAGGTAATTTGATAAAACATATTTAAGGATAATTACACTCCCCTCCCCTGAGGTTTGGTGTAATTACACGTAGACCCCCCAGTGGTTTGAGAAATTATATCTAGCACCCTTGAAGTTTGCTTTTGCTAACAAATAAGTCCGTCCGTTGGTCGAAAATAACTGAATTTGTTGATATTAACAAAAGATTAAATAAAAATTATTATCCTTGATTGACTTATTAATAACTTATTGCAGTAAAAAAAAATTCAGACTAAACTACACTTATAACGATGAATATACCACCTCATATGCATTAACAGATGAAGACGTATGAGGGTAATTTGATCATAAAATTTTATGACCGTAAGTTAAATAAATTTATTAAACATAGAATTTTTTTTTACAAAAGCAAACCTCAGGGATACTAGATTAATTTTTCAAGTCACAGGGAATCTACGTGTAATTACATCACATCTCAGGGGAGGGAAGTGTAATTATCCCAAAGATTTATTTGACATGTAATAAGTCAATAATAAGTCAATCAGGGGTAACATATTTTTTTCTGATTTTTTTGTTAATATCAATAAATTCGCTGAATTTTGACTAACAGATAAATTTAATTTTTCATTAGATAGAAATAAATATAAAAAAATTAAATATAATCTTTTAAATTATAAGAGGTTTACGTATAATTACATCAACTCTAAAGGAGGAAAATGTAGTTTTCCCTTATGTTTGTTCAACAACTAAGTCAACATTGTGGCATTAATTTCTGACAAATGACAGATAAACTTTTATAGTCACGTGGCAATTACTGAGTTAATCTCATATACATCATGTGAGGGCACGTGCCTGTGCTAGGAATCCATATATGTTTGTTTTCAATGGGCTTTTTGCATTGAAATCTTTCGGTGGTAATTAATTAATTAAAATTATGGATAATGTTGGCAGTAATCTGGTTCAGCCGACCTAATCTGCATTTAAGTCAGATAAACAGACAACACACCACTGCCAGAAGTTTCTCAGACTTTCAACATACTTCTTTTCTTAATTTTTTATACTACTGCTTGTTTCTAATAATTTCTGTATTATTGGCGGAATAAATTGTAGCGAAAATGACGAGCATTTGAAAATAAAAATTAAACATAAAAAACAAGTTAAGGTTAAGGTTAAAGTGTTTGAGAAAATAATTTAGAATTTTCGATTTTACTAATAAAATATAGAAGTTGGTAGAGAGTTGTTTATAATTTTTAACTTAAATTAATTTAATTTAAGCAATTTAAAAATAAAAGTTGCATGATGATGTAGGCATGTATCCCATATTAGTTGCAGACGAGGAGTTTGAGTAACTTATAAACTCTAAGACGTCATCTTCCTAGCGAGGCGCCTTTTCAAAACAAAACGGTGAGGCTCATACGAAGCCAGAGGGGGTAATATTTCGAGGAACGGGACAAAACAAATTATGCTATTCATTTTATTTTAGGGCAAATTGCATTTTACCTACCTGTGATACAGAAAATAGACAATTAACCCTCTTGTAAAAAATAAAATAGCAATTCACCCCCTCAATATTTTAAAAACGTGCAAAATACACCCTTCACGCTATTGGTGTTATGCACGTGCTGGATTTTTTTTTCCTTTGTCTTTTTAATTTTTATTTTACAACCATTGGATTTTATGTATATAATGGTTCAAATCTTATATATTATTATATAAATAATAAAAAAATATAAATATTTAAAAAAAAAAAAGAAAAAATTGTCGTCTTCCTCACGTAGCCCAACCCCACCAGCCACCCACCACCTCTGGCATCACCGCCACCTCTCCCACTACCACCTCCCTTCTGCCACCGCCTCCGCCGCTACCATTGCCTCTACCTTCGCCTCTTCCTCTCCTTTGCCCTCTCCTCCACCTCCATCTTCCCGCCTCCCAACCATGTTGCTCCACCTCTCTTCTCTCCCCCGCCCGCCTTTCCCGCCCTTCTCTGCCTTATTTTTTGCCCTATTATATTTTAAATAAATTGAGCCATTTAATCTAATTAAAAGGATATTAAACTTTGATTTGTATATAAAATATACACCGTTGATTTAAATAAAAAATGATATAGACCATCGATTTGTTTATTAGATATGAACCGTTGATATATATATATATATATATATATATATATAACAAGATCTAATAGTTCATGATTAAGGGTATAATAGTCATTTTATAGCTAAAAATGAAGCAAAATCTTACTCACCGCACGTGTTGTACACTGCCTATGTGGAAGGGGTATTTTGCATTTTTTTTTTAACATTTAAGGGAGTAAATTACTATTTTATTTTTCACGGGAGGGTTAGTTTCCTATTTTTCATATCATAGGTAAGTAAATTGCAATTTGCCCTTTTATTTTAAGCAACAAGTTAACAAGTATTTACTTTAAGCGTTTAGTCCTGTCTTGTTTTACTCTGATTACATAAAGATTGGGTATATGTTATATATGGATATGGGTATATCATACCCATTCGGAGAAGACATAAATAATCCTCCAACAACATCAAAATTTTATTAGAGCCCTAGGATCCGTGTCTTTTTATGTTGAGTTAGGTGGGTCATCTTGACCAGCCCGCTGTAGATACCCGAGATATGAACCATATATTTTCTGACAACTCATGGTCTGAGATGCAAATATGTGGACCAGGCCGAAAAATACATTTTGATTTTATAAATACCTTCATGATATGACATACTTATTACTTTCTATCACATTTAATACCTCAGTGCAGATATAACCATCTTGATGTTGAGCTGATTTAACAATCGGAAGATCTTAACTGGGGACCTCCTAGATAATTTACCGTGCTTCTAGCTTTTTAGGGACCACCCTTATATCTAGAGCTAATTATTTTTTTTAATAATTAAAAAAAGAAAAATTACGAAAAAATATTTATTTTATTCTATTAAAGTAAATCAATTAATTTATTTAAAAAAATTTAGCTTAAAATTTATTTATTTTTTAAATATTTGGCCGAGTCGCGGATTTTAACCGCAACTGGCCTTTTTTTTAGTTATATTTATGCATTAATTAATATTTAATGTAATAATTTGTATTTTATGTATTTAAAATTATATTAATTAAAAATACAAATATAAATTTGTATTAATTTATATTTTACGTATTAATTATAATAATATAAGTCGCATTGTAACAAATTTAAATAATCACAATAAATCATAATGTTAAAAATTTTATTAATTAAAAAATATAAGTATTATGGACAACCCCCCGCTGGCATATTTTCTTGTGTTGAAGAATCTCCTTGTTGTTGGGCTTCTTGCCTTGCTCGCGTTTGCCGCCAATCCATCTCGTTGTGAACACTTGTTGTTTGGTTTCGACCAAGATGTGTGGAAATACGGATAATAGTGCGTGGACCAACTGAAAATCCAAGTCATCCCAATAATCTTCCGACTGCACAGGTTTAAAATGTTTAGAATAGGTTTTGTTGTAACCCATCAGATCATAATAATCTTTAACCAGTGATGTAACACTAATATTGTATGCGCCGCATACTTTTGAGCGTGAGAACAAGGGATGCTAAATTGATTCCACTTGCCACATGAGCATTCTCGGTTGGCAATTTTGACAACATGGGTGTTGATCTCATGTCCATTCTGGCGCCTTGTAACGACCGACGCAAACTGTTGAGACTGACTGTATTTCGTGACCGTATGCTCAACATTTTTTTGTTGCCAATATATGGACATATTGCATGCGGAATCTGTCCACAGTTGATTGTTATTTAACATTCTATGACCTCCGCCCGCACACAAAAATAATGGACAGTACGTTCGAAAGTAATTTTAACTATTGCACTTACAGGCAGCGGCGCGCCCCTACAGAACTCCATTGATGCATTCTGGCATGTTTGGTCGTCAAAATACACATCGTCATCCACCATCATGAGAAGCTATCCATGTTTCCTTGTTAATCTGGTCCAATAATACAAACGCTTCTTTTTGTCTCTTATCTCTTCTATAATCCGATTGAACTTTCGTAGTTGAAATTCAGAGCCAGTTTGCCAACAAAGATCCTTCAATACCACATTAATTCCAGTGGTGATGATAATGATGAACAAAACGAGCCAATACAAAATATAGGCGAAGAAATAAGAAGACCTCGTCGTCAACGACACAAACGTAATTGTGGGATGGGGGACATTTTAGTATTTATATTTTTAATAATATTGTAATAATGTAATTATAATGTTTAAATTTATTATTAATCATTATTGTATATTTTTTATTAAAAATCATGTTATATACATTTTTTTTTTTAAAAAAATGCCCGAGTTGCGGTCCAGAACCTCAACTTGAAAAAAAAAAAAAAACAAGTCACAGTTAGAATCCGTGACTCGGCCAAATATTTAAAAAAAAAAAACAAATTCTAAGAAATTTTTTAAAAAAATTAATTGTTTATGTTAGAATAAATAAAATATTTTTGTCATATTTTTTTAATTATTAAAAAAATATTAACTCCTTATATCTGGGTAGTCTTGAAGAGATTGAAAACACATGACCTCACGGATATCGACATATTCAGCCCTGATCATATATGTATCTCTCGCTATATTCAGTTTACAAATCACAAAGCACACTTTCAAAAACCGAAGGTTACATTTGTGTATCAATGAATTGAATTGGTAGGATTTCAAATGACTCTATACTAAAAATATTTGAAATTCGTCAATTTTCAAGAAGTAAATGTTCAAAATGAGAGTTAAATATTTGAAATTCTTTGAATTTAAATTTTTAAAATATATTTCAAATATTATTATCAGTGATTTAAAATTTCTGGCCTCAAATTCATCAATCCAAATATATAGTCTAAAAGCAATGACAACCGAACTTCGAACTCAGTTGTTTGCTGGCACTAGAAGAAATATAACATTTTATCATGATGAATAGTCATAATTACAAATAAATAACTATAGTAAATAGTCATTGACCTTGACAACACAATAATTGTTGGCCTGAAGTTATTGTATGTATTGTATAATTCATGAACTCAAATTATAAAATGATTAGTAATAACAAAATAAAATTGCAATGATAATATTGACTAGTGTGTGCACACACAAATGTGTGTGCAATTAATTTAAAATATAAATAATATAATTCTCACTCTTTTAAATATTTTTTTAGTTAAATAAATAAAAAATATAAAAAAAATTGAGCTGTGGGTAGTTATTTAGAGAAAATGGTGGAAGAAAAAGAAACATGAAAGTTGAGGGAGAGAGATAATTAGATGTTCTGAAAAAAGAAAAAACAAAAAAACTGTTGATTTTTTTAAACAAATAAAAAATCACAGATGGTAAAATAATTAGACACCATAAACAAATAATTAGACCATAAAATGCAGGCACTTAATTAGAAGAAAGACTTGAGGTTTAGAGAAGTGGGGTAGTGGGAGGTTAGTAAATTAATTAGTTAATAAATAAATTAATATATAAATTGACAGACCAAAAAATGGGAGACACCAGTTAAGTGATCTCCCTTAATATAAAGGTATAGATTATCGTTAATAAAAAATATGTGCAAAATTCAATCTCTCCATGAAAGATTATTAATAAAATAGTCAAAACTCTATAATTAAGACATAAAGCCATATATTTATGAACTCATCATAAAACAAAATAATTGATAATAAAATAACATTAAAAATCAAGGAGAGCAAAAAATATTTCAATAATGCACAAATTTTAAAAATTAAATACGAAAAGTTTGAAAAGTAAAAAAGGTAGAGTCTAAAGTTAAGAAAATTATGTTCACCATAAATACTCACCTACCAATTAAAGTATTTTTACAATTAAAAAAAATGAAAATTCTAAGAATTTACTATTTTGTCAAAATTGAAAGATTGAGTCATAGAACAGCCTTCAAACACAATATACTTAGTGTGTCCCGTGTTATGCGCTGATTTAATTTAATTATAACTAAAATTATTTCTTACAAAATTTTAAATTATGTGAAAGTTAGTTAAGAATTTCTTGAATGAGATCAATAATATAAAATTATTTTTTTCTCCAAACTACAGTGCATCAATTACAATTAAATTTAAAAAAAATTTAAAATCATCAAAATAGGAATGAAGAGAGATACATCCAATAAAACTAAATTTTTATGAACTATTATGTATAATTGAGTTTGCTAATTGTTGGATGTAAAGTAAATTATTTTTAATAAAATAATAGTTTTATACTACTACCTAGATAACAAATTTGCATATCAATATATATTTTTTATTATATAATGTCACTTTACAACATAATTTCTTAAGCATAAAAAATATTCTAACTTTTCACAAATTATTTTAAAACAAAAAAGAAAAGGTGAATTTTACAAATCTTATCAAGCAACTTATGTTAATATAAAGATAAACAAATTTATACAAAAATATTTTTAAAAAGAAGATAAGATTATCAAACATAATGAGTTAAGTTTTGCTTTACAATGCCATACATTATCCCGTACTCCTAATTTCAATATCATTAATGTCATTTCGGAACATGTGCTCTTCTCCCTTTTTATTTGTTATGGACTTGAAACTTAGTAAAAAAAAAAATAACACTAACTACATAAAAAAAAAAAGAAAGAAAGCTCTAGAAATTAAAAAAATTATATCAAATAAGAAAAAAACTCAAATGATTATTGTAAAAATTGCATAATCAAATAAACTAAGAAACTGAAATGTTTGAAATAAAAACCATTTAGAATTAAAGTAATAAAACAAAAAAAGTGGACCAGCTATGATCTCTCTTTCCATTTGTTATGAAATTAAGTATTAATACTAATTACAAAATCATATTAAAAAATACATTTAGAAATTATAACACTTAATTATCTCAACATATATAGGAAATAAGAGGTGAAATCTGTGTCAAAGGCCACTCAATCTATGAAGGAAAAAACTTTTATGTATTATTCCAAGACAATGCAAAAATTCATTGTGTAGAATATATGGTAGCAAACATTAACCTTTCTTCTGGCTATGGAGGAGTGATCAGTTTCAATTCTTCCCAAATTTTTAAAGACATACACGTATAGTAATAGAAACTATAATTCCAATGATGATTGATTTACATTAATATAATTAGCTAGAATAAATAATTAACAAAAAAAGGAAAGTTATATAATGGTAACAAATTTGTATATGGTCAAATACATTTATAAACAAATTTATTAGAAGAAATAATTAATACCTAAATAGAAAGTTGTCAATAGTAATTTAATTAATAAAAAATCAAAAGTAATATAATTATAGCAAATTTGTATATGGTCAAATATATTAATTAACATAATTATTGGAAGAAATTAATTACATGTCTGTACATCTAGTATATTTTTATGGAAAGTTTGCAAATTAAAACATTGATCGCTAATGCTACGGCCTTCAAACATTAGCAATCAATGTTTTAATTTGCAAATTTTCCATAAAAATCTATAATTAACTCATAGAAAACCATATATACATGAACAATAAAACAGAATAAGATAATAACAAAATATTAAAAATCAAACGGAAGAAAAAATTTCATACTCACCTGAGTTTTTTTTTTTTTTGGTGGACTTGAAGTTCCTATTAACACATAAAAAATCACATATACATGACTTATAAAACAAAATAAGATAATAAAAATACATTAAAGAAGTGTTCTCTCTATGTGAGTCTACGTCTCTCTCTGCATGAGAGTTTGAGTTCTTCTTGACTTCTTCGCCCCAGAGGCTGTCGTCAGTATCCCTGCTCAGTAGATAGCGGTGTTGGGAGGTTTCGTTTCATCTAGTCCAACGAGGTCAACGACTTACTGCTTTCAGGCTCGGGCAAAGCGATTTGAACCTGGTTTTGCGTTTTATTCTGCTTCTATTCGATTGTGGTATTGATTATGTCCACAGTGTTTTGTTATCTTGATCTCTAGTGCTTGTATTCTATTTCTATTTAGAGGCTAGTTTCATTCCTTGACCAGTTCGTTCTCGTTGGGTTTTATCTTGAATATTAGTGTTACTATCTTTCTTTTATTTCCACTTTGTATGTATTGCTTTATTTAGGTTTAAGGTTTGGATCTCTCTTTCTGTTGTCTTCGTTTATTCGTTGGTCCTGCAGGGCAAGCTGCACCATGCCATTATTTTGGCCGGATTTACTCCTTGTATCAATCCTCGTTTCAGTAGGTTTAGCAGATTGCCGCAGCCTTGCTAATCTAGCATATGGGGTTGGGAACTTGAACGTGGAAGTTCAAGCGATTACTGATTTGAGGGATGAGAGGAGGAGGAACCGATTATTCCAATGCACTGTGGAATTAGATTCGAGGGCTATACCTTAGTTCCTG
>JACGWL010000038.1:0-16555 GCA_034509725.1 Sesamum angolense
CTCCCACCTACCCAGTTTCCTTCTTCACCCCCTTTTCTTCTTCTCTCCACCACCATCCCCCTTTCCATCTTTTCCAGAAAAATTTTTTGTTCGGACCTGGTTCAGTCGAATCAATCTAATCACATAGCAAGAATATCACATTTGCTTCGTGATTGATCATTTTTTCTAAATTGTACAACAATCACTTGACAAGTATATTGTAATTATCATGTAATTGGTTCAGATTTGGCGGAGTCTGATCCGAGTAATAATTTTTCCTTTCTTACCTCCCATTTCTTTCTTCCTCTCCTCTAACAGAAATTTTCTTCTTCTTCCCCCACTCTCCACTCCTATGTCCTTCAAAACCCCCCCTACACCCCTACCCCTACCAAACAATTTTGTTTCCTTCTTCTCCACTATTTTCCGATCCGCGACTCCACCACTGGCAACACTATCTTCTTCCTCTTCTCTTTCTCTCTCTTTCTTTTCTTTTCTTCATTTTTTTTTTAAAATAAAATCAAGTTTGCACCAGGTTGGCCGATGTTTACCAATTTACCCGAGTTTTGATCGGGTCGCACCGAGTTTGACCACCCCGATTCCAATACACCTATTCGAACCAACTTCAGGTCCAATTCTCAATCGGATCGACCGGTTTGATCTGGGTTTAAAAACCTTCTCACTGCCATAAGATGTTGATGAAAAATGTACCACATATTTTTAGAGTTACGTGTATTTATAAGATTAGTCTTAGCAAAAAAATTGCATCTACATGTAGATAATTAACAAAAGGTAAAAATGATTTTACACCCCACATTTAATGCTTGAATTAGTACAAAATAGCCCTTTAAACATTGTAAAATGCCTGAAATCTAAATTGAGATAGAGGTGAATTTTGTAGCTCATGTCTTGCCACCTATTGAAGTGTATTTTAATTGCTTGTCTTTAATTTATTCTTAGTTAACCTGACATAGGTTGTGGTGGTCATATGCCATCTCAAGTCATTCTTCTAGAGAGTCGATGATGAAGATAAGCACCTGATATTGATTGTATCAATAAGTTTGAACGATTTATAAGTTTCAGACCTCTCCCTCTAGTGAGACATCTTTTTAGAACAAACACGTGAAGCTTAGGAATTCAAAACAGACAAAAACTCATTCAACGGAGGCACCAACCAAATAGCAAACGACACCACCCATAAAAAAGGTGAGTTCAACTCATTTTTCTTAAGATAATTTATTTTTTTTTTAATTTCAACATCTTAGTGTACAAAAATGCCCTCATTATTTGTTTTTTGTTTTGTTTGTTTTTTTTTTTTCGCTTTCATATAGTTGATATATATAGTTTTTTTATTTCAAGAGAAAATACTTGTTACATGATTTTAAATTCAAATAGTCTGATTGTCTTTTTTATCACTATATAAAGAGCTTATTAATTATGCCAAACACGTTAATATTTTATTTATTCAAACACTTACAAATTTTATTTGTAAAATAAGATATAATATCTTTAAACTCCTAAACTTTGCTTCAAATAAAGATGGAAAATCAAAAGTTTATTGTGTTGACTTTTGTAAAACCATAAGTTGGAAAATAAATTTTTGATGAAATTATATATACTTGTCGCCCATTTCAATCACTATATATGAAGATAATTAGTGTAGTACGTACATGGAAGTCCAACACAATGATCTAATTATATATATATATATATATATATATATGTACTAACACACCCAAACATATGATGGATTTTGCACTTTGTCTTCAACTTTTTTTTTTAAATCGACCACCCACTCTTTGTTTTAATAGAACTTTATCCATTTTTTTCATTTTCTATGTAAAAAATGGGAATCTTCCATTTGCTCGAATACATGGAATGAAAAAAAAATTCCATACCTTAATTCAAAAAAAAAAAAAAATCCAAAAGAACCAGAAAGAATCCGAAAATCAGGTGATAATTATGCATATTATAACCAATAATATATATTTTTTTTCTAGTGTAAGAAATCATATACCAATCTCAATCATTCATCCTCTCAACTCCAAGTCGAAGCCTAAGACAGCATTTGAAAAGTAAGGTCCTAAGCTGGGCAGCACCCGTCGATTAAGATCATTGGGCGTCCTGGGTGTCTTAATCAATGGGCTACAGTTGTCGGCCTAATTTAGTACCATTGTAGGAGAATCAATGGGCTGCAGTTGTCGGCCTATTTTGGACTGTGACAGGAGATTAATGGGCTCCAATTGTCGGCCCATTTATGAATCGTTGTAGGAGAGAAATATAACACAGGGTGTTTTGGTTAAAGTTTATTTGGATATTATATATACGGGACGTTTAAAAGCTTTAAGATGTTTAATTTTAGTTTAGTATATTTCAATAAAAAATAATAATAATTTATTTAGATATTAAAGTATTAGACATAAAACTATTGTAATTATGATCGAAATATTTTAAAATTATTAAATTTAAAAAATCATATAATATATATTTTTTAGCAATAAAATAAAAATAAAACACTAATAAAATTGTGAAAGTTTTTGTTTATTAGATGATATGAGTAAAGAGCTAAAAGATCTTATAGAATAATGGATTGCATTAAGATGTTATAATTTTTAATACTTAAGTTAGTATAATTATTTGAAGTATAAAAATAATAGATAGGTTGAATCGGCAATATATATATTTGGACCAATCGCATCAAATGATATTAAATTTTGTTATATCCATCTTATATAGATCTAATGGTTAATATAAAAATAACGTTATTTGCATTGTCAAATATATTGACCCACAAGTGTGTACTAATTTTCTCGAATTCTGGTGCTTATCTAGTCTCTAAAAATGCAAATTATGTATGTATCACCCTCTTCGTGCCTCCCCTCCACCCTACACAACCCCCTTTTGCACCGCCCCTCCACCCCACACCTTTAGTTCCGGTGGGCGCCCCTCACCCCGCCCTAGCACAACCTAATCAGCCCCCTCCTCGCCACCACCCTCATCATGTCCTTACACTTATAGTGGGTGTGGGGGGGGGTGGGAAATTCAAACAACTAACATGCCTTTTTTCAAAGGTAAAATGAATCTTAAAATAAAATGTAGAACCTATATTTTTCTTTATTCAAAATAATTGCAATTCTTCAATAATAAAGAACTTGAGAAGTCTGCCTTATCAGTGTTGATGAAAAATCTGGTTGATTGGCTATTATGTACAAAAGTGAGGACAATGTGGTAAATTGTTGAGAATATTTGAGTACAAAATTGAGAGTTCAGTTTTAATCACCTATAGTGGTCTCGAATAACTACATAATACCAAAGTTGTGGGCTTAATTGCAATAAAATAATAATAAGCTACAACAAAAGACTTAGCTATTAATATTAAATTGATTCAAAATACAGTAAATAAAAAATTAAATATAATTAAATGAGATATTTTAACAAATGAGTTAAAATAAAAGTGGCCTAAGATTAATAATAAAAATAAGAATTAATAATGGTATAACAAGTTATAATTATAACCCTAAGGCAGTCAAACTAATGTTGGTGTTGTTTTCTGAAGGACAGACGTCCATCATCATTATTCCACATGCTATGTCAGATGGTCCTCAGAAGATTGGTCGTGATAATAAACTTTCAATGCTTAACAGTTAACTCGAAATAGAAATACTAAGGATAGTACAGAATAATGGATAGTAAAAATTATACTTGATATTTATTGGAAAAGGCTTAATTGTAAAATTTATGAATGCTATTGATGCCACAATAATCATATTTAATAATCACAATGAATCTATACATATTATTATTAGGATTGAATGGGCTCTACAAGTCAACTTGTGGAAAAACCTTGATTGAGTATTTGATGTTAAAAATATTAAATATTGCCAAAAATATATGGGATAATTACATTCTTTTTTCTTGAGATTTGGTGTAATTACACATAAATCATTTATAGTGTAAAGAATTAAATCTAGTACCCCCAACATTTGTTTTTATCTAACAAATAAGTCATTTCGTCAGTCAAAATTAATCAAATTTATTGATATTAATAAAAAAAATTAAAAATATATTTTCACCGTTATGATGGTTGTTAAATTAGAAAAATTATTTAATAAATAATAAATTAGTTTTAAGTTAATTAAGAGTTAATATTGTGAAGAAGAATAAGTGCAAATTAGAAGAACAATGGAAGCCATGTGAGCTGAAAAAATCTAATAGAAAAGCTTTATTTAGTTGAATATGTAAGTTGTTGAGAGTACAACGGAGTATAAAATCGTGCCTATTTATAGAGCATGTTTAACAGAAAAGTAATGACTAATTAATCCCTCACTGTAACGAAACTACAATTAATAAAGCCAACTAACTAAATAATCTAACTGCTCTTCCAAGTGAAAGTGTTATTGTAGCAAGGAACGTATCTGGAAAAATAACACGTTTTCTCTCTGTCAAATTGCACTGAGAAACGTGAAACTTAATAAGGAAAGTTGTTAGAACACCATTTTTGAATTGAATACGACTTTACAGAGAAAAAGCATCTGTACTTGAGGTGCTGCTTTTGAACTGTACTTGTTGCAGAAAATATTGCTTACAAATATTAATTTTTATTTATTTTTTTTAATATCAATAAATTCAATTAAGTGAATTTTGATAATTGATAAACTTATTTATTAAACAAAAGCAAATTTCAAAAGGTGCTAAATATAATTTTTTAAATTATAAAGATTTATCTGTAATTATATCAAATTTTAGATGAGGAAAGTGTAATTATTCAAAAACATATATATTAAGGCGTTGATAAGATTATTCCCAATGTGGGAGGAGATGGTCATAATTGCATCAACGATTCCCCCAAAGTAGCGGATATAGTGTTTCCCCTCAAGTTGACAGGCGAGCTTGAAGAAGTGTAAACACGTCCGAACGATAGTAGGCGCATGGCGTGCAAAATATTGACTATTGAGGCCCTCAACCTATTACTGTGTTAAATTTGAATTTAATTAAGTTTTGGCAATCATGATTCTCAAATAATTGTCACTCGAATGCCTTAAATACTTATTTATAATACAAATCACTCCTGCCTTTTCAGAAATTACAGAAACCACCTCTAACAACTTTTAAAATCCCAAAAATACCCCTGTTGATTTAGTCAAATTTTAATTTAATTTTTCAAAGACAGAAACGCCCTTAGGGGTGTTTTGTAATTATCAAAAGATAGAGGGGGTGTCAAAGTAATATTTATGGGGATGAATAATATGACTCCATATATCTTTTATTATTATTTATATTAATTCTAATTTATTTTTTAATTCTTTTATTAACTTTTTTTATTGAATCTATATATAAATTTATACCTCTTAATAACTAAAATATTAAATTATTTAATTAATATATTAATAAAAACTAGTTAGTAGCTTATAAATTCAAATTAAAAATTATCACATTTGTATAAATTATTTTAAATTCTTAATATTAAAAGATTTAATTTTTTATTTTTATTTATAGCTAAGTTTTATTAAAATTAATAAATTATACATATATTTATATATATTTATATAATATAAATATATAATATGTATATAATTGAACATATTCATATGTATATATTTACATTTATAATAATTTAAAATATTTTAATAAATAAATTGTTTATTTTACTAATTCTACTATAATTTATTGTGAATTATAATTTATTAATTTTAATAAAATTTAATTACAAATAAAAATAGAGAATAAATAATTTTTAATTTTAAGAATTCAAATTAATTTATACAAGTGTGATATTTTTTTATTTGAATTCATAGCTAGTAACTATTTTTTATTAATATATTAATTAAATAATTAAATAATTAAATATTTTAATTATAAAGATATGTAGATTTATATATATTCAATAAAGAAAAGTTAATAAAATAATTTACATTTTAATTAAAAATTAGTATATATAATAATAAAAAAATATATGGAGTCATATTATTCAATTTTCTAAATATTACTTTAACACCCTCTATCTTTTGGTAATTACAAAACACTCCTAAGGGCATTTTTGTTATTAAAAAATTAAATCAAAGTTTGACCAAGTCAATAGGGGTATTTTGGGGTTTTAAAGGTTGTCAGGGGTGGTTTTTGTAATTTTTTAAAAGATAGGGGTGGTTTGTGTAAAATGACAATAGGTGAAGGGGTGTACATGTAATTATCCCTATTTATAATTATAGCATAATTACACCCTCATCTGTAACGAGGTTTGACGTAATTATATATAAATATTTGTTGTGTGAAAAATTATTTTAATATTTTTGGTGTTTAATTTCGTTTAATAAATAAGTTCCTCCATTGCAAATTCACTTATTGACTTATTATATACAAAAAAGAAAAAGAAACAGAAATCAATATTTATCATTAATTGACTTATTACTAATTTATTGCGATCAGACAAATCTTTTTATTATCAAATTATCATTATACTTCTTCGCACACTAATGCATGTGATGAGGTATGTCTTTACTGTTATAAGGACAGTTTAGTTAGAAAAAATTTGTTTGGCCTGCAAACAAGTCAATTGAGTGTAAATATCAATTTTTTCGTTCAGTGAATTTTGACTAAAAATAAACCTATTTATTAGACGGATGCAAACCTCAAAGGTACTACATGTAAATTTTCAAACCACATGAGTTATGCGTATAATCACTAAAAATCTTAAAGGAATGGAGTGTAATTATCTCTATAATTATTGACTAATTAATTACGGTAAACATTAAGTCACTAATACTCTCCCATTAAACTGCACTTTAATTTTTCTTAAAGGAAAATGGTTATTACATACAATTGTAACAAATTAATTAATTAATAATTCATTATATACTTGTCATTATGTATCTATGAGTAATAAACAACTAAAATTAAAATTAATTAAATTAGATAAAGTCATAAAGACAACAAAAGTAGAGTTTAATTACAAAATGGGACTTAATTAATTAGCTTGTAAAATCATGTCTAGGGTTTGAGCTTTATCTTGGTGCCGTGTCTTTTCTCATTTAAATCTTTTGTCATCACTCAGAGTTACAGTGTTCTGAAAAACAAAATGACGACCGCTTTATATCATCTCAAATAATACATGGATAAGCTTGTTGAAATATTGGCCCAAATCCTCACTGGCCCAGAAGCCCAGTTCACCGGATGGCGGACTCCTAGACTTGAGCCCACTGGACCACCCACACCACCAACCCGACCCGCTACCCGGTTCGGTCTCTCTCTCTTATCAAACCCTAACCCTAGTCTGACCCTTCATTCCCTTTCGGCCGATTCCTCTGGTCTCTTGGTCTCTCCCTCTCTTCATTACTGCCGCGTCTTGTTTCTCCCCCCGAGCCGTCTTCCTTCTCGATTTCTTTCATCCTCTTTAATGGATGCTTCTGTTTATATCCGTCTGACGGTTCTCTCCACGAACTACCGAAAAGCTAAGCCCTTCTCTCTTCTCTCTCACTCTGTTCTTCGTGAACCTTGACCTTTTTGTGGTCTCTTGATCCTTTGTGGATCCGAAGCCTTAGTGGCATTAGATTAACCCTATAGCCTGTGTGGCCTGCCTGTGTGGTGTTTGCCTTTGTGGCTCGGTCTGGGAGTCCTGCAACCGTGAACTAGGGTTTGCTGGCCTCTTTGCCTGTGTGGCTCTTGGGTCTGTAAAATCCGGAACTGGCTATCTGAGCCTTCTGTTAGATCTAATCTTAGATCCTAATCTTTGATCCTATTATACTATATTGGGTCTGATTCGGTAACTGATTCATTTCTGTAATTATATTTCTGTATAATTTTGAGCCTGTATTTGTATAAGGGGTTTCTATACCCAAGTATTTCTTGTAATAGTTGTTAGGAGCTTCTCTGGGAGTTCGGAAATCGACTGATCGATACTCAACAGTGGTATCAGAGCAGGGTCTGGTCCCTGGCTCTGGGTATATCTCGCTCACGGTAACATCTATCTTTAACTTTGTTTATTTCTTCCGATTACTGTAATCCTCACCCATATCTTCTGACTTCCTCTCCTGGCCGGGTCCCTCTGAAGACCGTCGGGTATCTGGTTCTGAGGGGTCGGTTAAGATCCCTATATTTGTGTCTTATTGCTGTTCTTATATTTTTCTGTTTGATTTCTTAACGATCTGTCTGTTCTCTGTTAATATCTGTGTTTTTTCTGGTATTATTTATTTCTGTGACTGGTATTTATTCTGTTAATATGGCTGGTTATAATCTTCAACCTTTTGATGGTAAAATCGATTTCTCTATCTGGCAACAAAAAATGAAAGGTATATTGATTCAGCAAAAAGTTTTCAAAGCTATTGATGGTAAGTATGCTGATAATGTGTCTGATGATAAAAAGCTTGAAAATGATGATATGCTTACTCTTCCATTATTCTCAACCTATCTGACTCTGTAATAAGAAAAGTAGGAAAACAGGATTCTGCAAAAGATCTTTGGAATAAACTTGAAGAACTCTACACAGAAACTTCTTTGCCTAGTAAACTGTTTTTACTTGAAAAATTTTTTAGATACAAACTTGACTTGTCTAAAAACATTGATGAAAACATTGATGATTTCACTAAGTTGATTCAAGATATTAAGCTAACAGGAGATAAAAATATTGATGATTATTCGCCCATTGTTCTTTTAAATGCTATACCTGAAACATACGGAGATGTAAAAGCTGCTATTAAGTATGGTAGAGACAATGTTAACCTAGAAACAGTTGTCAGTGGACTAAAGAGTAAAGAAATGGACTTAAAGACTAATAAGCCTAGTCAAAACCAGAAATGAGGTAAATTTTGTAAGAGGTAGAACTAAAACAGGAACTCTGATTATAAATATAGGAGACACAGTAAGAGTAGAAGTAGAAGCAGGGAAGAAGTCAGTCTAGATCTAAGTACAGGAACAACAGATATAATAACAATACTGATAAGAATAATGATGAAAAACAAAAAGAAAAGAGATGCTATAACTGTGGAGGTAGAGGACATTTCATAAAAGAATGCAAAAAACCAAGAAAAAATGAACCTAAAGATACTGCTAATGTGGCTGAAGAAAGCTCAGATGAAGTGTATATGCTGTGTGATGTTAATTCTGCAAAATCCTCTTTGAATATGAATGAATGGCTTCTTGACTCTGGATGTACTTTTCATATGACACCTTTTAAAGAGATTTTGACTAATTACAAGTCTGATAATTCTGGTTCAGTTTCCATGGCTAATGAAAAATTATGTGATGTGAAAGGTTTTGGTGATGTCTGTTTGATTTTTGAAAGTGGTTTCAAATTGACATTGAAAAATGTTAGACATGTTCCTGATCTCTGCCATAATTTGATTTCTTGTGCTGCCCTTGAGGAAGAGGGGCTAGAGGGGAGATGGGGTAAGGGGATCATGAAAATTATGAAAGGGTCTCTTACCGTTTTTAAAGCTGAAAAGAGAAGGAACCTATATGTCTGTCATGTTAAATATGATCTGCTTGCTGCATCAGTTTTAAATAAAAATGATTCTAATCTGTGGCATAAAAGGTTAGGACATATCAGCATGAAAGGTCTTGAATTACTGCACAAGCATGGCATCCTGTCTGGTAGTATAAATGAAATTGATTTCTGTGATGACTGCATCTTAGGAAAACAACACAAAGTTCACTTTCCTTCCTCATCATCCCCAAATCCCGTAACATCATCTTGTGTTCTTGATTATGTTCATGCTGATGTATGGGGACCTGCTAATGTCCCATCTCATGGTGGAAACCGATTTTTTCTCTATTATTGACAATTTTTCAAGAAAAGTATTTGTGTTCTTAATGAAGCATAAGTCTGAAGTTTTTGAAAAATTCAAAATGTGGAAAAGCCTGGTGGAAAACCAAACAGGAAAGAAACTTAAAGCTTTGAGGACCGATAATGGTCTTGAATTTTGCAATCAACAATTTTCTGAATTGTGTCAAGAATTTGGAATAAAAAGGCATAGAACTACCCCCTACACCCCCCAACAGAATGGTGTGGCTGAAAGAATGAACCGAACCTTGTTAAACAAAGTTAGGTGTTTACTTATAAGTTCTGGTTTGGCAAAATCATTTTGGGGTGAAGCCCTCCTTACTGCTGCTTATTTGATAAATCGTTCACCTTCTGTGCCTTTAGTTGGAAAAGTGCCTGAACATGTTTGGTCGGGCAAAAATGTTGATTTTCTTCACTTCGTATTTTTGGCTGTTCTGCTTTTGTGTTTCAAAATAATGATAAATTGGAGCCTCGTGCTCAAAAATGTGTGTTTATTGGTTATCCTGAAGGAGTTAAAGGGTACAGGTTGTGGCTTAGAAACCAAACTGGTTTTAAAGTAGTAATTAGCAAAGATGTCACTTTCAATGAATCTGAAATGCCTTGCCTGAATAACTCATCTAAGACAGAGTTAGACTTCCCGAGTATGTTTAATAAGGTGGAAGGTAGTAAAGTGAATAACCAACAAGGGGAAGAAGATAGTGAAGAAACCCAACAAGAATCTGAATACTAGGATTGAAACACAAAATGATAGTTCTTCTGAAAACATACCTAGCACTCACGATTATCAATTAGCTAGAGATAGAGATAGAAGGGAATCTAGGTTACCCTCCAGATTCAGAGATTTTCACTTAGCCCTTAATACTGAAAGCAATGAACCATCCTCGTATAAAGAAGCTCTAGAATCTTCAGATGCTAAAAATTGGAAAAATGCTATGAATGAGGAAATCATCTCTCTACTTAAAAACAAGACCTGGATCCTTGTTCCAAAACCAGAAAATGCTTCTATCGTAGACTGTAAGTGGGTTTTCAAAAGAAAACATGAAGACAATGCAACTCGTTATAAGGCTAGATTAGTAGCAAAAGGTTTCACACAAAAAGAAGGAATAGACTACACTGAAATATTCTCTCCTGTTGTAAAGTTTACTACTGTTAGAATTATTTTGCTCTTACTGCTCAATTTGACTGGGAATTGAAACAAATGGATGTCAAAACTGCTTTTCTGCATGGTGATCTTGATGAACAGATTTATATGTGTCAGCCTAGTGGCTTCATTGACAAAGAAAAACCAAACCATGTATGTCTTCTCAAAAAATCCCTTTATGGCTTGAAACAATCACCAAGACAATGGAATAAGAAATTTGACCTCTTTATGAAATCTTTAAAGTTTAAAAGAAGTGCTTATGATCCTTGTTTGTATTTTAAATATGAACATGAAATTCCTGTGTTCTTGGTGCTTTATGTGGATGATATGCTTATTGCTAGTCCCAGTTTGACTTTGATTGAAAACTTGCAGAAAAATTTGTGCAAAACTTTGAAATGAAAGATTTGGGAAATGCAAAAAGGATTTTAGGAATGACTATTGACAGAAACAGAAAAACCTCCACAATTTTTCTAAATCAAAGTTCCTATGTCACAAGTGTGTTAGAAAAATTTTCAATGAAAAATGCTAAGGCTACTGCTGTTCCTTTAGCTGCCCATTTTCAACTTTGCAAAGAGCAAAGTCCTAAAAATGAATCTGAAACAGAACAAATGAAAAACATTCCTTATTCAAATGCTATAGGATCTGTCATGTATTTAATGGTGAGTACTCGGCCTGATATTGCCTATGCTGTTAGCTGCTTAAGTCGTTACATGTCAAATGCAGGTCCCCCATTGGGAAGCACTTAAATGGTTACTCAGGTATTTAAATGGCTCTGTTAGTGCTGGGATTAAATTCTCTAAACATACTGATGGTGTTAGCCTAGTTGGTTATGTGGATCTAATTATGCTAATGATAGGGATAGTAGAAGATCTACCACTTCGTATGTTTTTACTTTGTGTGGTGCATGCATTAGCTGGAAATCTCAACTTCAAAACATTGTTGCCCTGTCCACTACTGAGGCCGAATACATTGCTACCACTGAAGCCTTTAAAGAGGCTATTTGGCTAAAAGGGATATTAACTGAAATAGGGTTCTTAAATAAAAAGGTAACAATTTTCTCTGACAGTCAGTCTAGTATTCAACTTTGCAAAAACCCAGTATTCCATGACAGGACTAAGCATATTGATGTCAGATACCATTTTATTAGAGACATTGTAGGAAAAGAAATCATTAACCTGGAAAAGATTAATTCCGAAAACAACCCAGCTGATATGGGTACTAAGTGTCTACCTTTAGAAAAGTTTAAGAAATGCCTTGATATTCTTAATCTGTGATGCTAACCTTAACCTGTTCTGTTTAGTGTATGTCATTCTTTGCAGGTTCTATTGCTTTGGGCCCCGGAGTCGTTTGGCAATGATGAAGCTCACTTCCGGCCACTTTTGGATTTGGTCCAAGGTGGAACATGTTGAAATATTGGCCCAAATCCTCACTGGCCCAGAAGCCCAGTTCACCGGATGGCGGACTCCTAGACTTGAGCCCACTGGACCACCCACACCACCAACCCGACCCGCTACCCGGTTCGGTCTCTCTCTCTTATCAAACCCTAACCCTAGTCTGACCCTTCATTCCCTTTCGGCCGATTCCTCTGGTCTCTTGGTCTCTCCCTCTCTTCATTACTGCCGCGTCTTGTTTCTCCCCCGAGCCGTCTTCCTTCTCGATTTCTTTCATCCTCTTTAATGGATGCTTCTGTTTATATCCGTCTGACGGTTCTCTCCACGAACTACCGAAAAGCTAAGCCCTTCTCTCTTCTCTCTCACTCTGTTCTTCGTGAACCTTGACCTTTGTGGTCTCTTGATCCTTTGTGGATCCGAAGCCTTAGTGGCATTAGATTAACCCTATAGCCTGTGTGGCCTGCCTGTGTGGTGTTTGCCTTTGTGGCTCGGTCTGGGAGTCCTGCAACCGTGAACTAGGGTTTGCTGGCCTCTTTGCCTGTGTGGCTCTTGGGTCTGTAAAATCCGGAACTGGCTATCTGAGCCTTCTGTTACACTTAGATCCTAATCTTTGATCTAAGTATTTATTTGATATATTGTTTGTCTGATTCATTTCTGTAATTATATTTCTGTATAATTTTGAGCCTGTATTTGTATAAGGGGTTTCTATACCCAAGTATTTCTTGTAATAGTTGGAGCTTCTCTGGGAGTTCGGAAATCGACTGATCGATACTCAACAAAGCTGATGTCCAATTCACCACTCACACACATTAGGGAAAACGCAAAAAGTAGGGGTGTTCAACAAAATTGTCGGACCGCCCCAACCGATCGACCCCAAACCACACCGCAATTAGCGGGCTAAAGGTGGGTTGGGTTGGTCTTGGGCTAGTTAAAAAAAGACCGCATTTTAGCAATCGGGTTTGGTTTTATGTTTACGTAGACCGCATAGACCGCGTTCGACCGCGATGATGATAATAGTAGTATTAGTAATAATAAGAAGAAGAAAAGAAGAAGAAGAGGAAGGTGAACACTAATAATATACTAGAATTCTTCATATGTTTATACAAAAGTTTTGATTATGCATAAACATTCAAGTTGGTATTGTATAATATATATGTATAAATGTAGATGAGATCAATTAATTCATTAATTCTTGATTATTGACAATCTTCTATATTTTTTATGCCGTTGAAAAAGGCAAGAACTTGAAATAGATGATATCACGATTTTGTTATAATTTGTTTTCATTACCATCTTATTTTATTTTAAATAAATTTTTATTATATATTTATTATGATCAGTTTTTTATATAATTAATTCGAATTAATAAATTTTTCACAATCTTATTCATAAAAAAATGGTAATTTTTTTAATAATATTTTTATTCTTTTAAAATAAACATATAGCTATGTATAAGTGCTTATCTTTTACATATTATAATTGATATATCATATTTCATAATTAGCTCTACAGAAAAATATATTTATTTTTTTGATAAAATAATTGTAATAAAAGCATAAGTTGTCTCAAAATACTAATATAATTGTATAGGTGATTGTCTATATACTAAAGATCGCAAAAAACCGCCCCAACCCGCCCCAACCCAATTAGACCGCAAAGTGCGGTTTTGATGATCGTTGAGTTGGGCTTGGGTAGAGCTTTCTAAAAACTGCAATGATTGGGTTGGGCCAAAAAATTACCTAAACTGCCCCAACCCGCACCGCGTACACTCCTAGCAAAAAGTCAGTGGTAGGGTACGTAAACAATAATTTATACTCTATTTATATAAATTATTTTTACTTTTTAAAATATTATATATACACCTGTATTAAAATATCAATATTATTTTACATAAACAAACTTTGTCTTTTTAAAAATAAAAAATTTGCATAAAACCCTCATTTGTTATAGAAATTTAATTAAAAACCACATGTATGAATAATATAGTCAAAATACTCTTTTATTTTTTTAAATATTACACTCACTCCCCTTGCCGTTTGTTTTACTTAACGACATTAATTTATTTTATAATTTTTCGTTATATCCATAAATTATCGTTATTTCAATGATTTTTAGATTCGTTTTGATTGACGGCAGGATCTAATTAAAATGTAGCAGTCATTGATCTTTAATAATTAAAAATAAATGGTTCAAATTTTAAATATTTTAAAAATAAATTTATATTTATATATACATAAAATTATATATAAAACATATATATATATATAAATATTATATATCATATGTATATACATATATATGTGGCGGTGGCGGGTCACTGCCCCACCTCCACCGGCGGTCACCCTAGCTGGCCACGACGTCGCCATCCATCGCTGGAACCAGATATCGTTGCCAGATTTGGAAGGTGAGCAGGAAGTGGGGAGGAGGGACAAAGCGGAGGCGGAGACTTGTGGAAACAATGATTTTTTTATATTTCTTTTTTTCAACTGTTTATTCATTTTTATTTGCTCTACTTTTTTAATTTTATAAATTTTAATATAATTAATTCAATGAATTATGTTTTTTTAGTTTAAATATAATTATATTAAAATATTAAAATTTATTTACTTAATTTATATAAATAATAATTTTAAAATATATTCAACACAAAAAAAAAATTAACTGATAGCATTTAGAAATAAAATTATGCATTTTGAGTTTAAAAATGTTATATTTTTATATGTATAGTAATTTGATATGGTGTAATAATAATTTCATAGATAAATATGAAAACGATAAAAAAATTAACCTAAACAAAGAACAGAGGGGATAATTGTATAGGATAGGAGTAATTTTGTCTATTTAAATATGTTGAAGGCTAAAAATAAATCTAAATATTATACCACTCTTATTTCTAACGCGTATAGCCCCCCGACCCCCTCTTTGTTTTTAAAAAAGAACAACAAAGAGATTTTTTTTTTCTTGCAGGGCTTATAATTATAGGAGGTCTTTTTTACTATTTTATTAATATAGGTAAACTTATAGCAACTTTTCTATAACACAGGGGTCATTTTGCATTTTTTCTTTAAATAATTAAACATACAGTTCTCAAAAAATATCAATATCATTACACAAGTTATTTTTTTTTTTTTACCTATTATGGACCATTTCTATACTTACAATTGAGATAATTAATTATAAATGAAGATATCATCAAGGAGTGTAATATAATTATCACTTATAACAATAGTTACTATTTAATATATGTGCTAATATTCGTACTATAATTAATACTTTTATGTTTTTCCATGACACCGTACAACATTTCCCAGATATATGCATTAATATTATAATTCATTACAACAAAACATAGTATTAACAACGAAATATAAATTAATAATTTTCAAATTGTCAAAAAAAATATATTAAGTAAATAAGTTTGATCTCATTAGAAATAATTATTGGTGCATATAATAATTGCGTACAAAATTATTATAAACATTTAGTAATTCATTTACAATGATAATACAAATATTGTGACACTGCATTTTCATGATATATTACTCTAATAATTTGTTATTAAAATTTTGTGTACATTTTTCTTCTAACTAATAATTAATTGTCAGTAACAATTTTAACCCCGAACTATAATAATCATTATGCCGACACAAAAAAATTGGCAATTTGATACAATAATTATAAAATTTTTATATTACTTGAATTTATTTTATGTCGCTAATAATTGATTTTATTTTACAGTGATTGTTATGTTTATATTAATAAAAAAGTTAAATCAAATTAAATGAGATGCGACAACAACCGCATCGTCCACCAGACCCCAAAACCACGTGCTGCAACTGCTACCCTGCTTCCAATCATCTTCCGTCTATATATATATCTACGCCATACATTGCCTCCTCACAAGCAATAGCAGTCTTAGCACACAAACACACGCAGAAATACGTAAAAAGATGGGCAGTTTGTCTCATCATGAGCCAGACTATGTAGCTGTGGAAAACATGCACATTTTCATGGTTTCGTTTCCAGGGCAGGGTCACATAACTCCACTGCTCCGGTTGGGCAAGCGGCTGGCCAATTTCGGCCTGTTTATCTCCATTGCTACCCCTGAATTCGCTGGCGTATGCATCAAAAATGCCAATGCGATTACCGAAGATGAGCCCACCCCATGCGGCCGCGGCATGATACGGTTCGAGTTCTTTGATGATGGATGGGACTTCAACAACCCAACAGGGACGACATCGACTCCTATGTCGCCCAGTTGGAGCGGGTGGGTCG